>JAYMFT010209104.1:0-11538 GCA_038088735.1 Panulirus argus | reverse complement strand
CTATCTATCTATCTATATATATATATACATATATATATATATATATATATATATATATATATATATATATATATATACGTACATATATGAACAAGGGTGCTTGTAGAGTTGTGTGAGGTGGCGCATGCTTCCACTGTGGTGCTTATAAGGCACTATGAGACAGGATGCTTGCAAGGATCTTCAAACACAGCAGTGCATACGTCACTGCGTGCGTGCATTAGGTCCTGAGGGCAGCCACCCATCACATGGTCACATCACATGGTCGCTATGTGTGTCTGTCATGTTGTGAGAGCGGCCAAGCGTTACGTTACAAGCGATGACTGACTGAAGGTCTGGTGTGGATTCATTTGATTTGTACCGATAACCCCGCGCCAATTTATTGTGCACCCCAGGCTCATCCTGTGAGTGGTGTGGATGACTTTACTATCACTCTGCTTGTGCAGGCATCATGACCTTAATATACACTTTATTTTCCTCTAACTCTAGCTTTTCCTCTTACCCTCCACTACATTTCCTGTAAATATTAATTACTACATAAACGATGTTAACAGAATTGGCAGAGATACATCACTGAAATACCAAATAGAATTACAGAAATGGCATAATACGAAAGATTACCGTGCGTGAAGATTAGCTTCTCAAATGAACCAGGGACATTAAGTCTAGACCACTACTTCTACCCCTGGTTATTGGCTGATGTCTTGTGCTCAAGTTCTAGTCAGTGTTGTGAGGAAGCCAGGGATTGCTGGAGCACTCGCACTCCTTCCTCTGTGTCTAGGGAGGCACTGACGCATCCAGGGATCTTTTGCACCTTTATACCGTTCGGCTGGCCTCGCACCACCTGGTTCTGATTGTTACTTGAGTCGTTTCATATTTTGTTTTTCACGATCTACTTGTCAGTAGGCAGTCATTTAGGAGTCATCTTATGTATTCGATAGATAGAATAGAAAACATATGTTTGTTAATTTTTGCTAATGGAGATTTTCTAAAACTTCCTCAAGAGAAGAAACATTGTTAGCAAACTTCCATTCCAGTGGAATGTTACAGGTGGGCCCCTCCTACTGACCACACCCAAGGACAGGATGGCCTTCTTACCGAAAAAAATCAGTGTGTTGCCAGTTAGAAAGACGACTCAAATAAACTGATTCTCCGCAGAACAAGGGTACACATCCTTCCAGCGAAACAAATGGACTTCACCTGTGTCACTACATATCCTCCAAGATCTACAAGAGTAAAAATGATCAAATCTTCTTTATTTCATCATGTTCATAAATACCTGTAAAATTAAAAGAAGTACTGGTGTTGATGAAGTACGCACATTGTTCACATTACAAAGAAGAATGTGCAGTACTCCACGACATGGGTCATGACGCCTCCGTCACTACTACCAGCTGATACACAACAAAGTTTCAGTATCTCGATGCAGTAGACCAGAAGACACGTCATCCAAATATTTGGTTTATCCACTCACTCATGTCAGGTTGCTCTGTGCATCCTGTGATGCCACAGCGTCCGTGTCTACCCAGAGCGTTCCTGTGTTACCATTCCATTTCTTTCTTGCCACAGCGTCCTCCTGTTGCCACAATGTGCTTGTGTTGGCACAGTGGTCCCTTGTTATTACAGTAGGCCTGTGTTTGTACAGCGTCAGACCAGAGATGCTATGGCGCCCTTGTCTTCCCCCAGCCTCCCACTACGCAGGAGGAGGGATCACTACGCGCGATTAGTAACGCAAACTAATTCATAATAACCGACCCTAAGAATTATATTACAATTTTCCATGATTTTCTGAGTGTAGTAAATTTCTGCATCATTATTACAATTTATGAAAATATATTGAAATTACAATCTGAGCTCCGACTATAAATGTTACGTAGCTACGCACTTACGTGTTAATGGATAACTCTAACCTTCCAACATTCTTATCAACGTCTTCAAATAAGCAACTAGTCTGTAAAGAACTGCATAAACAACCACACCATCTCTGTAATGTCCATCACTTGATCTATGAATAGGCCACAATACCATCTACATTCAGTCTGCTAAGCATCCAACCTACCGTGAAACAAGCACAGTTTCTTCACCTTCACTCTACGATCTGATTACTCTTAAAGCGGATTTTGCTATTCCCGAACTTAGAAGATGGCCCACTCCCTTAAGTTGTTCGTTTGATAAAGAAACGTATCCTCTCCAGCCTTACAGGATGGCTCACCCACTAAATAATTACTTTACAGTCATGCCACCCATGACTCGACAAAGATGCCCAACCCTTCTGCTAATTAGTTTAAACCGACTCGTATGGCTCATTGCTACACATGAAGGCGAACCCCTAGCGTACTTGACAGTATCATGATCCCCAACTACTCCGTTGGCAGGCCAGTCCTTCCTAGTAGACCACCAAAAGGAACATGGCTCGTATGGCTGTCCTTAGGGAACACCCCTTCTAATGACTATCTGAACTAGCTTCTTACCTGGACTCATGAGCTGTATTTAGCAAAAACAAACCTTACGGTCAAGCAAATAGCCTTCTCCTTCACCTTGGGATTCACGTACCCAGCCGTCTCTTCCTACTAACCCATAATCCGTTTCTGAGGAATAGATTTACACTCTTTTATGTGAAATATCTTTGTTGATAACTACCTCAAAGTGTGCGCATATCCTTAGTTACGATTTACAGTTTCATATCTTTTACATGTGTTGGTGTAAGCGGCAGGATATAACACATGGAGTTATGTAATCTTATTACGGACGTTTCCTTAATGAGCAATCTGTTTATCTGGCACACAGACGTACCGGAATTGATAAATGAATTAAAAAGCTGTTTCGGTAATGACCTAGACTCTCGAGTTCTACTCCGTTCACTCACAATAATTTCAATACACCGTTTAAATACTTCCCGTTGCATTAGAGCCGCATACCAGAAAAAAATAAGTATCCTTGAGTCTGTTCATTTGTGGCCTCAGTCAAGGCGTCATGCTAAGGTTATGATTTGGTCTTCGTATTTATCTTTTCGCCCTTATGCTATCGTTAAACTTGCTTACTGGCCACATCCTCAGCACCAAGAACTTGGCCTTTTTTTAATAAGCGTTTAGTGGGAGTTGAGCTGACTCAGGTTCAGTTTGATCAAGGTTATGTGTGTGTGATTGCCTATTTATGCCATACAGGTTGTGTGGTCGGTATTCATGGCGCCTCATCTCAAACGTTTTTTGTATGATACAATCTTTAAACTTATTTCCAGTATCTTCAGTTACATTCACTTCTCTTGTTTCATTTTGCCCATAACTCTGTAGGAAGAGAAGAACTTCAGATTTTTCTTCTAGTTTTCTATTATGTCCCTTCATTGACCCAAGTCTAATTTTCAAGAAGTGCTCAATGTCTTCGTCAGTCTCTGTGAAACTTTCGTGTCCTAACATACCTTCCTTCTTCCTTCTCTCTTCCACTCTTATCCAACGTGAATAATTCCATGGTAGGTGGGCTACACTTGTAGCGAAGTTTCATTTCGTCTGTCACCCGCCTCTGGACCTTCTTCAGCAGATCAGTGAATTTCGCAAAGAGGAATGCCCCTACTGGGTCTAATTATTATTATTAGTATTATTATTATCATAATTATTATTATCATTATTATTATTATTATTATAATTATTATTATTATTATTATTATTATTATTATTATTATTGTTATTATTATTATTATCATTATTATTATCATTATCACTTTCCGTTTCATATTACTTCATGCCCGCCTCTCCCCTTCTGGGATGTTCAAGCCCTGATATTCCAAATTCTCTTTCATTCCATCACAGAAGAATTCTCTTAGGTTCGTTAAACACGATCCTTTATTTCGAAAATGTTGATGAGAGATTATCAGTTTATCAGCTTCTAGGAATCTAACGATTTTACTTCACATTATTATTTCTTACAAATTTCATAGAACTCAAGTGCATTTTCTACCTCCTTTCTTTGAAAACTGGTGTTACACAGTGAAGCTTCTAATCTTTGAGGACTTTCCTTTCTTGTAGCTGTCTGTTGAATAACTTGGTTATAGAAAATGTTATTTGTCAGTTTACTTTGTCAATATTATGAGGTCTTCACGACCAGTTGATTTTACTCAATTCTTTTCTCTAGACATTTAAATACTTCATGGCTTTTGATATTCTACTTGTCTAATTTTTCATTTTTGGTGCCCAGAAATATGTTTTTTGCTTGTAGTATATTAAAGGAGCTTTCGCTAGTAAACACTGAATCGAAATACTTTTTAGTATTTTAACTTGATAAGGTGCCATTTCAGTTGAATATTGGACCAACGGGATCTTTTCTGGTATTATTTCTTTCGTAACATGTTACAGAAATTCTTTAGGTTTTTTTTTCACAGTGTGAAAAATTCTGTTTTCAGTCTTTCTACAGGTTCTGATTTTCTTCCTTCAATTTCCTTGTAATCCTATGTGCATTTCATGTTCTTTTAGGTTGCGACTTAACTAACCTAACCTGCATGCAATTTTTTTACACTTAATCAGTCATTGATTTCATTAGTTGTCCAACCTGGATCCTGCCTTTTGATGCTGTTTCACCTTTCTAACGAGTGTAACCTTCTCAAGAGGAAGTATTACATCCCACATTTCGACTGTGTCCACGTCTAAGAGCCCAATGCAATTTACGCTTGTGTCCTCATGCATTTTGTCATAGTCTACTGATCTAAAATTTGGTATCGTCATTTTTTTTCATATTACTAAATTCAAAATGCTACTACCTCTCGCTAGGTGTGGAGTCATTTGGTTTAAAAAGTACTCCTGTGTTAAATAAACTCTTCTGTTACCCCAAGAGTCACCCGTCAAAAGATACCAGTTTATGTTTAGATGTTAAAATTTCCTACAATCACTACTAATTTTTGATGATTAAAAATTTAATTTCTCCCTAAAAGATATTATTCTTTTTCACATTTTTTCTGGGATTTTACACCCTGGACTAGGAATGATTGTGGGTACCTCACTCATTAATTCAGTATCCGTAAATCGTACGAAGTGACATCAGTTTCTAACTCTGGTGATATCGAACTTCTCTTATACGTACATAATGACCCCTCCAACTGCACTGTGTAAATAATCTTAAATGAAAATATTATATAATGAAATCGCTAACTCTACTTATAGGTGATTTTATAGAATTCATTCAGATTTCTGTTTTGCTATGGTAAGAAGCTTTACTAATAGAGCATTAGAATGGTGTGAAGCAGTGCTACAGATATGTTTTAGAACAAACTTGATAAATATTTCGCTTCAAGTTCACGACTTACGTCATTTGCGCCTCCTGACGGTTTGCAGGTTATTCTCTTTCATTATCTGTAAGCTTTTTAACTTTTACTACAACAATATGTGAGTTTCCAATGTCTTCCGCTATCACAAACAACTCGAAAGTAGCCAATGGTATGCTGATGTTTGAATTCCTTTGAAGTCCTCGTTAATGTTATCGCGTTTTGGGTTGATGCTTTTGGTGCTGGTGCAAAAAATAAAAAATAAAAAAAAATCAATGTTGCATTTGGATAGAGAACGTAAATCTATCTCAGCTATCTGAGGTCAGTTCTCTCTACTCATAACCCTTGGGACACTGTTTAATCTAACAGCTGAGGTCACACTTGATCTGTCTGACGGCTGACTTCCTGAGTTGATACCAGCGGTTCTCTCCTTGCACCTGGCAGTCATCTGCTTAATTCTTTCATCTAAATTCCTGCGTGTATGTGTATTACTAAATCCACTTAATTGCAAGCCATTATTTGCTCCTAACTTCACTGAAACTATCCCACAAATCTACACAGTCATCTTTTTTGCACCCACAATGGTTTCTCCTGCACAAATACCTAGCATTCTATCTAAGATTACGTCATACCTAGGAAATAGCCTCACTGCCACAACCTTCTTGCGGTTTTCTTCAAACTTCCTTATAAGTTTCCTACACTTGCCAAGGACATCTTCTGATCTACCATGAGCCAAGTTGTTTGTTCTTTCCTCAACAAGAGCAACATCCTCTTTTGCAGTGTCCCAAACTGTCTTGTACCTTAAGTGTTAAATTTTCGAACCTAGCACCAAGGTAACGCAACCTCCACCAAGTTTTGTTCCATGGAAGAGGTGATGATAGTGGTTGAGGGAGGTAGCGCTTAGCGCTCGCCGCAGGACAATCTATGGTTTGGGAGAACGAGACTTGTGATTTACGTGTTCTTAAGTGTTATGTGGGTGAGGGAGGGATAGATTGTATGTTTTTGGACTGAATGCCAGTAGCAGACGACATGTTGGTGCGGCACACAGAAAAGACGGCAACTTTGGTCAAATGAGTGAAACTTGATTGCCACTGAAGTGCTGGCTGACTCGTCACTAGGCCTCCCAATACCCGGGCGGTGATATACCTCCCTGCTCAGTAGCTCCCTTCCATCTGGTCTGAATAGGGAGGACAAGGGGGATATGCGTAGGGGAGGAGAGAGGGGAGGGCAGAGAGGATGTGTGTGAGGGAGAAAGAGAGAATTATTCCTCCAAAATGAGAAAGCTTCATTGGCCTTCCTCTGGGGCGTATGAGAGTGTTGTGGCCTTGTTTCCAGTGTAGCAGTTCTCCACTCGAATCCTATTGTCTGAAATTCGTCTGATTTCCCATGATGACTGTGGATAATGAGTATATTTCACTTACATTAACACTGGTTTACAGTCTTGCTGTAACTGTAAATAGCTATTATTAGTGTTGAGTGTACCTTGATTATTGGTATTTTCCTTAGCACTGTTTGCTTTGTGTATCTCCAACATGGGCGCCCTTCCTGGTTGTCATAGTGCTTTAGCGCAATGCAGTGCGTTTTCACATTTCTGTTCGACCCAGGCCAGCGGTTGGGCCTAGAGTTTGACCCTAGACAGTGACAAAGCCTAGAGTTTAACCCTAGCTAGTGACTTGGACTACAGTTAGACCCTAACCAGTGACAAGGCGTGGAGTTTGACATTACCAGTGCCCGGGCCCGAAATTTGATCCAAAGCACTGGCCGGGCGTGAAATTTGATCCTCGCCAGTAGCCAGACATGAAGTCTGACCCTAACCAGTCGTCGGGCCTGGAGTTTGACCTTTACCAGTTACTGGGCCTTGAGGTTGACCCTAATCAGTGGCCGGGCCTTGAAGTTGATATTTTTTTTTTCTGTCTAA
The DNA here is from genome assembly GCA_038088735.1 of Panulirus argus. NCBI lineage: Eukaryota > Metazoa > Arthropoda > Malacostraca > Decapoda > Palinuridae > Panulirus > Panulirus argus. Next base: position 4,375 of record JAYMFT010209104.1, on the reverse strand, counting down.
TATGCACGACCTATTCTGAATGCATATCCAGTCTTTTTTAGACTGTTTGACCCATGACTCAATGGACATCAGCATTGGGTAATTCGTTCCAGTGTGTGTTTATTTACTTTGTTAACGAAATAACTCTATCCCGCTTCTATACTGAACAGTTTTCCCGCAATTTTCAATTGGGTCATTCTGGTTATCTAGTGATCTTGTTGAAAGAACTTCATAATTGAGATTGTCAATCTTTGGAATTGGCCTTTCATTCCAGTTTTCTGTCCTGCTGGACATTGGAGACTTTTGCTATTTATCTGGTTTCTAGATCATTAGTAAAGAATATATAAAGACTGAGACCAAGAGCTGATTCCAGTGGTACCCCATATGCCACTCAAGCCTCCTAAACACTTTGTTTCCTGTCTGAATGTCAGTCATAATTCCATTCATTACCAAATACCAAGGACCTAAAAAAAAGGCGATGTAGAAGTCTAGGTAAATCAAATGAGATGAGACTTTTCAGTCCCAGTTATTCTGCACATAGCTAGAAGTTCTAGCAAGTTGACCAGATAGGATTCAAGTTATCATAATGCTATTTCTCACAGAAACTACAGTCTTATCTGATATGATGACGCCCATCTTTCCTTCCACTGATGTGAGGCTCCCGAGCAGATACTGAATGGGTGTTTTTATCTCCTTTTTTAAATATTGGTGTGGCATTTACCATACTCGGGTAGCTAGCGACTTACCCCCATTCATTGATTTATTGAACTCTTTCTTTGTTCATATATTATTTGTGTGTTCATACGCTATTTTTTGTTCACACATTATTTGTTTGTTCATACATAATTTGTATATTCATTCATTTCTTGTTTATATGTATATATATCATTTGCATGTTCATACATTGTTTTTGTGTTTACACACTATTTGTTTGTTTACACATTTTTTGCATGTTCATACTTTAACTGTGTGTTAATCGAATATTTGTTTGTTCATACATTATTTATGGTTTCCTTTATCATTTGTATGTTCGTACATTATATATTTGTTCATACATTATATGTGTTCATACATCATTTGTTTGCTCATACACTATTTGTTTGTTCATAAATTACTTATTACATGTTTGTTTATTTATTCCTATCATGTTCGAAGCCAAATGTATGTTATATAGGAACTTATCTTATTGCTGTAACACTCAGCTGTAATTACTATTATCATTGTTTTTGTTGTTATAAATGGTACATACATTTCTCTTATCATTATCACCATTACCTTTAGCATCATTAAGTCAAGGAGTATCTAATGCTGTTATATTGCCTTCCATCCGCCAGGGATAATAAAACACCTTCTGGACGACACATATTCACTCTTATTCTTACAAACGCCGCACCATCTCTGCGGCCCAAAACAAAGAAACGAAACCTTAAGAATTGTGACAGCAATGAATATGTACATAAATTTACAATAACAGATGCTTATATACAAAAAGACTTTCGTTTATGGTTTTCGCTTACAAATAATGAAAATAAAAAGGGGGCTAGAAGTGTAGGTTGAACTGTTATGAGCAATGAAACATTACCTCCTTCTGATAGTTAACGGGAGATCTAACGGAGGCAAAAGGTTGTTATGCCAGACGTAAAGTTCATCACCTACCCGGCTATAAGTCATCAAAGTTTGTTGATAGTTATCATGATACCACAGTAGATTTCTAAATTGTTCAAGTTACATATTATAGTGTCAGTCAAACACGATGCAGATGAAGTCTTCAATATTGATAACACTAATGGCATTAGCGTTAGGTTAGCCTGACGCTGGTAAACATAACACCCCTGACAGTAGAGGGCAGGTGCTGAGCTCTCCATCTGACTAAATAAGATATAGTAATAGAATTACTTTTATTTCTCATATTACCTCTAGACACCATTATCACTGTTAACATTATGCAGAAAGTAACTTACATATCATTAAAAATTGGTGTACTGTGGGAAATTACATATTTCCTGCAACATTATGTACTTTGTCATGTATTACATGACACTTAACAACCGGAAATTATCACATATTCTTAATCTATTATTGTTTTCTTATTATTAGCATAATCCTAGTTACGTAAGGAAAAAAATAATTTTGGTACAGGAAAAACAACTAAAAGATGAGCAAAGTTGCTTGTTATTTTCACACTAAAATCATAAAGATTTACATATTACACTTATATGATTTTCTTTAAAAACGAAACGCGAGCAAAATGAATCTCCTCAATCACTGGAACAAAAAGGGCAAGCAAGTGATATCAACAAAATCACGATCCTCATTGGTGGCCTGGAGGATCCTACTGGTCTTTACTGGTGGATGGGAGGATCCTACTGGGGCTTACTGATGGCTTGGAGAATCCTACTGGTCCTTACTGGTGGATGGGAGGATCCTACTGAGGCTTACTGATGGCTTGGAGGATCCTACCTGTCGTCACTGGTGGCATGGAGGATCCTACTGGTCCTTACTGGTGGCTTGGATGATCCTTCTGATCCTCATTGGTGGTTTGGAGGATCCTACTAGTCCTTACTGGTGGCTTGGAGGATCCTACTGGGGCTCACTGATGGCTTGGAGGATCCTACTGGGGCTCACTGATGGCTTGGAGGATCCTACTGGGGCTCACTGATGGCATGGAGGACCCTACTGGGGCTCACTGATGGCTTGGAGGATCCTACTGGTCGTCATTGGTGGATCCTACTGCTCCTTACTGGTGGCTTGGAGGATCCTGCTGGTCCTCACTGATGGCTTTGAGGATCCTATTGGTCCTTACTGGGGGATGGGAGGATCGTACTGGGGCTCACTGATGGCTTGGAGGATCCTACTGGGGCTCATTGATGGCTTGAAGGATCCTACTAGGGCTGACTGATGGCTTGGAGGATCTTACTGGTCCTCGTTGGTGGCTTGGGGGATCCTACTGGTCCTCACTGGTGACTTGGAGGACTCTACTGGTTCTCACTGGTGGCTTGGAGGATCCTACTGGTCCTCACTGGTGGATGAGAGGATCCTACTGGAGCTTACTGGTGGCTTGGAAGTTCCTACTGGTCTTCAGTGATGGCTTTAAGGATCCTACTGGTCTTTACCGGTGACTGGGAGGATCCTATTTGGTCTAAATTTTGGCTGAGAGGATTCTCCTGGTCCTCACTGGTAGTTGGGAAGATCCTACTGGTCTTCACTGGTGGCTGGGAGGATCCTACCTGTCTTCACTGGTAGCTAAAAGGATCCTACTGGTCCTCACTTGTGGCTAGGATGATTTAACTGGTCTTCATTGGTGACTTGGAGGATCCTACTGGTCCTCGCTGACGGGTGGAGGATCCAACTGGTCCTTACTAGTGGTTGGAAGGATCCTATTGGTCATCACTGAAAGCTTGGAGGATCCTACTGTTCCTTACTGATGGCTGTGAGGAACCTTCTGACCTTCAGTGATGGCTGAGAGGATACTACCCATCCATACTGGTGACTTGGAGAATCCTACTGGTCCGCACTGGTCTTAGGGGGGATTCCTCTGGTCCTCATTGATGGCTAAGAATATCCTAAGTGTCCTCATTGATGGCTGTAGGGATCCTGCTGGTCCTCACTGGTGGCTGAGAGGGGAGGAATCGTGTTCAGTGGGAGCGCTTGTTCACCCATAGTTTACGTAACTGCAGTGTCATCGAGTACTATGCCAGAGGTGCAGTTCCTTGCTGAACTGTCTTAAATATGAACACGAGTTTCAAAATTTATCTAAAGAGGAAGGAAGTTCCTAGAGGATCTTTCTTACCAAGAGTCATAGTGTACAGGAGTGTAGAAAATACGAGCGCAGTCTGTTGTTTCATGTTTGTATTGGAACACATGTCCTTTAGGCAGATGCAACAGATAAAAGATAAGTAGAATTCCTCTTTGTGCTCCTAATGCATACAAGAGCCTCACCACCAGTGACGGTAGTGTATAGAATAACGAAAGTATGAATGTTCTCCTACTTAGTTATGAGGATGAGAGTATCAGTGATTGGTGGACTCAATGTTCGAATGAAATGTATCATTATTTCAGGTGCAGTTCAACTCGTCATGTCTTTCTTCACCAATGTAATCAAATGACACCAAAAGTAATACGGTATTTTTTCCACATAAATGATAAGATCAACTTTATTCTATACTATTTAATCTGTCTCATATATATATATATATATATATTATGTTAGCTGAGACGGCAGGGGCAGTTGAAGCCCTAACTAAGGCCATCCCATTAACGCTGCAGTAATATGGAGCATTACAAAACGATGAAGAAACTGATATCCAGGTAACAATCTAACAAGTAAATATATATATATATATATATATATATATATATATATATATATATATATATATATATATATATATAGATA
>JAYMFT010209083.1:0-11538 GCA_038088735.1 Panulirus argus | reverse complement strand
CCCCCCCCCCCCTCTCTCTCTCTCTCTCTCTCTCTCTCTCTCTCTCTCTCTCTCTCTCTCTCTCTCTCTCTATCTTTTTTACAAGAATGTTTTTATCATCATATAAATGTAAAGTACTTTGTTATTATATGACAAGTTTGAATGAATTCAGTACATTTACTGATCTATAAGTGCCATCAGTGTTGCAAAAAATGCTTAAATGGAAGGAAGTTGCTTTGTGCTAAAGTTTTGGTAGTAGTGTCAGTGGAATGATTGATTGTGTAGTTGAGAATGTGTATGCGTGGGTTAAAGAATTACTGTAGTAAACACACTAAAGTTAATGTCATATTCTTCATCAGTAAGGGGTACACTAATCCTTTTAATGAATAAAGACTTTCCTACTTTAACATTGCCAACAATGTTAAGGAGACATATTCCTCAGTGATACTTAGTTGTTTCTACTATATTTTCATGGATACACTGGAACAGTTACTTCTTCAATCTAGTCTTCAGGCACATGACTACTTCATAATGCTTTTATACTCCATTTTCAGACTCCAGAATTTGAACCCTCTCAAACTATACACCAGATCCCACATTCCCCATGTAAATATCAGCACATGCTGCATGAAAATTAAAAATTCACAACCTGTACAGTAATGAAATTTGGCTGCTAAAAAGAGGCCTCTTCCATTTTTCTATTGTAATTTGCTTTTATTTATTTATAATCTCTGTACACCTTTTTCTGGGGACCTCTGGAGCTCTAAGGCTGCTCTACACTCAATAGAAGGGACAGGATGGACTGCTTTGAAGTTGATGTTTCTTGACAAGAATGTGCTTTGTTTTGTCAACATCCAATGATACAGACTTGCCAAAGACGACTTTTCCTTCATAGTGTAACCTCAAGTTGGTGATTGGACAGCTATTCTTCCACCTCCACTATCAACAACAACAACCTCGACATGGTCCTCTAACACATCCAAAACCAGCTAGCAGAATCTCAACGGTACAGAACAGCAAACATGTTCATGTGCACATCAGCCACCAAACACTAAATTGCTCCCATGAACACCATTCTTAACACACTCCCTTTACAAGATAGATTCTTCTAGATTTACATTATCTAGAAAAATATGTCTTGGTATTGCACAACAGGTCGGGCACCATTCATCCCTCTTTCGGCTCATGCAGTCACCATCCCATTAAGGACACAAAAGCATAGAACATTTAGTTCTTGACTCTACATCACTAACCCAGCACAGACAAAACTTGAATGTCTTTTCTCTTGGATCTTTAGGACCGCCTTGGGGACGTGGCAGAGTGTGTGAATGCAATGGAATTCCCATGAAGGGATCCTTGGGTTACAACAACAACATCAGCACCAGGTTTCTGTACTTATGTTCACCAGATTCCTGTTTCTTCCCTCCCAATTTCTCCTGATACAGGGCTCTATCTTTTTGATACTAGGCCACAATACCTTGGCGCACCTGTTCATTGTACACCCAGTCTTCGCTTTATGTGGGATCCCTACATGCAGATGCTATTATGTGAGGACCCTACTTCCACCAGTCCCTCTTTTTATGCGGTTAAAATTCATTTCTGTGTGGGTGTGTGCAGTAGCTAAAACTTTGGTGAGGGTTGGCGGGTGGAGTAAGCATGGGTCCTTGATGGATCACAAAATGTTTTTCCTGCAAGTTAGTCTCACTGTTACTGAAGTTTTGTGTGGATCTGTACTTCATGTATGATTTGGGTATACCTGCTCGTGTGATATTCCAGCAACCCAGTGTGTTTATGTTTGTTTATATGGCATCCAAACGTCCAGCAACATCCCCTACCCTAGAACCAGCAGTTACAAGGAAGAGAATTTGTCTGACCTTAGAAACAAAGCTAGAGATCTCACCCACTGATGTGAGTGAGGGAGTGTTAGTGCTTGGTCATGCTTACAACTTGGGTGAATATATAGTCTGCAACATTAAGAATGCCTTGAAAATTCAAAGTGCTGTGATCTGCTCTACTTCACAGCCTGCCATAGTAACCACAAGGGTTAGAAATCCACTTTTGGAGAAGATGGAGGAAATGCTATCTTTATACATAGAGCATGAGACGAAGAAGAAAAGCATCCTTAGTAACCTTCAGCTCAAGTCTAAAGTTTGAATAGTTATGAACCTTTATGTTGAGAAGACAATGTAGCAGAGCTGGAGCCATTTCAAGTAATTAAAGGATGGCTTGATAAGTTTATTCAACATCAAAAGCTATGTAATGCGAAGGTAACAGAAGAATCCATTAATGCTGCTGCACACATCCCAATTTTTTAAGTATATTTATTATTTCAGTTTATGCAATTTGTCTTTGTGCAAGGTTTTCGCTGAAAATAACCCTCGCTAAAAGTGAGGGATGGGTGTATAATCTTGTATCACGTCTCAGTGCTTTCCTTGTTCAGATTCATGTAATCCTTTCCTTCACATCTCTCCTTGCCTTTCTACACAATCACTTAGGAACTCCCCACATCAAGTCTCAGTACTTTTGCATGTAAGGCATGCAAGGCCTTTTCCCAGTGTCTCATCAAGCCAATGTATCTCTTTCTACATGGTTGTTGTACCTTCTTACTCTAGGCCTTGACTTTCCAACACTGACCCTGCACCTTATTACACAAGCTTAAATGTCTAGTGTTATTCCTGAAATTTTAAAAAGGACCCACATGGCCATATTCCCGAAAGGAAGAAACAAAGCAGCTCCGAATAGTGAACAATTGTACCATGTAGTTAGTATTGGAGTTAATGAAGATTTTGGGTAGAAATGATAGCTAAGAAGTATATTGATTGAAAGATAAGCATGTCACTTCACTTTTTCAGCTTGTAAGAGCCCCATACAATTGCAAATCACATAGAACATAGCACTCAAAATAAACACTGGTTACTTAGCAACTAAAAACATTCATCACTTACACAGTGAATCAGAAATTCTCCAATACAAGCTGACCACAGCCTGCCCAAAATATAATATACACACTGAAGTTGCTATTCACCTGTTCCTGAATTGCACATCTCTCACCCCATAAAGACAGACAACCACCATCACTGCACTTCTTAACTTGTTGTCCTACCTGGTGGACATGTTTGATTTCTAAAGTGCTGCAGGTACATCTATAGAAAGGTGTCGTTGGGTAGGAATGTAAGGGAAGTTATATTTATAATGACAGCATGAAAAAGATATGGTAGTAAGCCCAGTATAATATAGAGAGCATAACAAGTTGTGCTGAAATGGTTTAGACATTTTGAGACGATGAGCTAAGAAAGAAAAAGATGTACATGTCAGAAGTGGAGGGAGGAAGTGGGAAGGGGGAGACTAAGAAGGATATGAAGGTAGAGAATAAGGGACATGGGGGTATCTGGGTCAGAACTTTCAGGAGGGTGGCAGATGTGCATGGGTTAGAATGAATTGGATTGTTGTTGTATGTAGGAGTGACTTCTTGTCACAGTGCTGAACCAGGACAGGTGAAGCAGTCAAGGTAAACCCTGGAATATTCTGGTGCTTGACTGGATAGTAGCCGCTGTTTAAGCTGCATTAAGAATTACAGTTAGAAACTGATTGTAAGCAAATGAGGCTGTTGTTTATAGGTTCTTGACCCTATTTTTCTAAGGCAGATACATTTGTCTATAAAGATATGCCATGGTGCCCCAAATTGCCAGTTTGCTATTGTCACATAGGCCTATGAGCTGCTGCCTCATGATGCCCATTGCTACCTTACTGAAGTTGTAAAAGGTGAACAGATTTAAAAAAGGAATGTATGTAGCTATACACATCAGAAATCTCTGCTTCACCAAACCTGTCCCCATTATTTATCACCCCAGCCTCATGTTCAGTCCTGTTCCAGTTTTTTGTCACTCAGTTTGCTCTTTGTTCATTTTTCAGTTATACAGGATAATCTGTTTCATGCATCAACATGATGGTGAATTTTTTACCTTTCATATGTTTATTGACAATTTGCTCTTAATAGTTACAAATGATAGCTCTTAGTGTTTTCTACAGAATGGGTGGGATGTTGATGACATGTTCCGGAAGAATGAGGAAAAATATGGAGTAACTACTTCTTACACACCGGAAATGGAAGGATACACCACTCCTCTTAATAAACGAAATACTGCAGAGTATAGAGAGCGTGAAGAAAAAGCTTCGAGAATTGCTGCAGAAATAATGAAGTCTCCAAATGCACTAGCTGAATTTGAGAATGGAGATGAGGAAGACAAGTATGTATAAAGGATTTACTTTTATGATGTTTGATTATTGCTGTTTGTATATATTCCCACAGTTGTTGTTAGTTTTGTTGGCATTATTTAATTAGGTCATTAATGATTGTATATTTGAATGTTGTCTTTCAAAGTAGGAAAATTGGAGAACACATTTACCATTTTATGTATCTGTTGGTTCAGTTATTTATTCCTTAGACTGAAAAGTTTTCCATGAAGAGCACTCACCAGGGACTACATAGCAGACCTATTAATCTTATACTCTTTTAGGATCCTTTTATTTCATCTGTAGTGACACCATATTTACTAAAAGGTGTTCACCTCAGGTATATTGGTAGCTGGATTGTCATTTCATACCATTGGCAGTTATTACAGCCGCTATATGTTTTATCAGCATTTTTCTATACTTTACACAGTGTAAATGCTTGCCATTTTGAATTTGTCTCTTATAATGGATAACCTGTAAATTAAGGGAAAACCCATCAGTGGAATGAATATGTCTCCTCTCCATATGATTAGATACATAATCCTTCAGATATGTTTTGATCAAGGCTGACCAGTCACCTACTGAGGAGGTGCCTTAGAAAAAATCCCACATGGTTGGGTCATCTCATGTTTGTTTAGATGTATGATACTTACAAGTTTTATAGTTTGAGTTTACAAATCTTTTTCTCGCTTTCCAAATTTGATAAAGAAGAAAATGATCAGTGGAGTTGTTTTTACCAAGAAATGCTTGACTTCATCTTGCCACATGTTGCACAAATTAATGTTGAAAATTTAGAACTTATGATTTTCTTTTAATTATTTTTCTTCAGTAAAGTTTAGAAGCATCCAGTAGTTAAGAGAGCTTCAAGGATACTTTTGCTCATATCCATTTACTGTCATCTGTAGTCCTTTAAAATCTATTATTTATCATATGTATTCCATTTCCTGTGTTAGCAAAGTAGCTCCAGGAACTGGCGTAGAAATGGTTTCATTCGCCAACACCCACTCTCTTGCTTTCATTTATAATTCCCCAAAACCAGATCACCCCCCCCCAATCCACAATCAGGCCCCATAGACCTTTTCATAGTTTCCCCAACCACTTCATATACCTTGGTTCAGCCCATTGACAACACATCATCACTTGAACACCTCACACAATTCTGCATGTTCAATCCCTGAGCCTTCAAAGCATCCATGCTTCCACTTCCTCCTTGATTTTCCTCTTTTTCTGTTCCTGCCAATTTTGACATATATTCCCTCATAGCTATCCTCTCTTCTCTCATCCTCTCCTTCTGTCTAAACAATTTCATCGCTCTCTCTTCAGCTTTCCAATGCACAATCCTCCTGCTACCATGCCTCTTTCTTAACCTATTTCTTATTCTGCTTCTGGTAATTTTTTGTGATGTTTTCCGGTTTGTGAATTGGTATGAAGGAAATTCATTGTCCCAGGAAAGTTGAGAAATTCATTGTCCCAGGAAAGTTGATGTACATGACCATAATGCTTTTAGAAAACAAATAATTTGATCCGTTCATGATGCTGATGTAATTTTAGATCACCCTTAATGTAAGTTTTGGCATGTTATCAGTGATCTGGTCCAGAGGACAGCTAATGTGCAGAGTCTGTCTTGTAAGAATGTTCCGGCCTTGGTTGGCTAGCATGAGACATGACTGGTGGTTGTTTTGCCAATATATAGGTAATTCCCCAAACAAGAGTCTCATCTTTGGGCTCTCCCTTCACTTTCATTTATTTCCCCCTCATCCCTCCAGTTGCCAACATTTTTTCCCACACAGACATATTATTCAAGTTCCATCATATATGACTTCTCCATCCACTCCTGTTATTATGTTTTGAAGATTAACATGCATTTTTTAAATTTCAGATATTCGGCAGTAGTGAGACCAGGTGAGCAACCTCCGGGAGGAATGCCAGGGGGGAAGTATGTACCACCAATGTTAAGAAAAAAGAACCAAAATGGTGGGAAGTTACTACGATCAACACCACCACCCACAGGGGCGAGATACAACTGTCATGGAGGATCCAACCCCCCCACACCCACCTCATCATCATACTCTGGTCCACCTCAGGCTAGTTCAGCCAATCACAGCCCTGTTGGAAGTGTTGCAGGAGCTCCCCCAGCATATCCACCCCAGCAGCAGCCACAGCTCCCTACAACCCACACTCCCTCCCCTACTGCTCATCCCCCTCTACACCGCAACAATTCCCAGGGTGCCCACCATACACACCCCCCAGAGACCAAAGTTAATGGGGATGCAAAGGGCTCCTACGGTAAGTTTAGTGATGTAGGCTATTGATCTTGATGTTTACACGTGAGAGATGTTGCTGTTTATCACTTCATAGAAGTGGTGTGCAGTTTATGGCTTTTTGGTGGTAATAGCCCTCACATCATACTTCTTGATTTGCTGACATAAAGTCTGAAGAATCTACATCGGTATGAGTTTATGAAAAGTGCATAAAAAGAGCATTGATTATTAAATGTTTGTAAAATCAAACAAGTCATACTTCATTAATACAGGTATTCCCCTTCTAAGATATTAGATACATTCCTGGAAGTTACCGTGATGCAGAATTCCAGGTAGTGAAACCTATTCCCAAGACTCCCATTATATAATTGGTGATCATTCCTTGAAAAAAATTTTTAGGCCCAAAACAAAAAGAAACCAGAATGCAGAAAACCTTTTCAAAAGCATATCTGAAATAGATCTGATAATGTTTTGATTAGATATCAGCTTCTTTTTAAACACCATATACACTTTACTGAGGTGGCATCAGAAACAGATGAACAACATCATTTGCACACATCCACTCTATATATGTCACAGATGGCTCAAAGAAAAACCTGCAACAAAGGAGGCACAAATAATATTAAACATGAACTTTAAGTAAAGTATTAATCAGGTCTTTTCTTAAGCTTATTTATAGTACTGCTTTCAACCACTCATTATTCACAATCCTTTTGAAGTACTTTGCCTCATTTGAGATAAAATGTTTGCCTATGAGTTTGTAGTATTACTTGGTGTGAAATCAGATGAATCAAGCATTAGGTAGCTTGTTAGGTTGATTATCTTAGCCATTGATAAATTAGATTAATTGGATTAGATCACTGCATAACTTTCTCTTTTCTAAGCTAAATAGATTTGAGTTGTTTAGTTGGCTCTCGGGATTTGTTTCTCAGTCCTCGAATCTTATTGTTAGCTTGATGTTGTATTCACTCCATTCTGTATCTTGTTTGTTTTCAAGAAGGATGACCAAAATTGAACACTGGATAATTTGTTTGTTTTTTATGGGAACTTTTGAAAATCATTATTGGGAAACTGTGTGGCCACGTTTGATTTTGCTAGTTTTGATTGGAAGTTTTTAAATTTACAGAGTAGTGGGTTTCTGTGGACTGGTAGAATTGAGCTAGGACATGGTTAAAAGAAATATGGTTTACATGATTAGAATAATCCATAGAATGTGGACAGTTTACTTAAGGATTTTGGGCTCACTGCTTTCCCGCACAGGCTGGTGGATATTTGTAAATTATTGTTTAATGCTAGAAGTGTAAAGTCACTGTCTTGAAGGAAGACTTTTATTTTTAAAGAGCAGTTATTTTGTGATGTTTCTCATAGGCATTAAAGTCTTCCTATATTTATGTTTCAGATCGTAGAAGTCATGAAGGTTCCCTCAGTGATTCCAATAGAGAAAGTCAGCATAACAATAATATTAATAATAAGCAAGATTTACATAATCGACAACACCATGGACCTCCTCATAGTGATGGTCCACACCCTGTCCAGCAGCAGCAGCAGCAGCAAAAGCCTGTGCAGCAAAAGCCTCCACCCTCACAGCAACACCAGCATCAGTCTGGCCAACATACGAGCCATGTGCCTCCCGTTCAGGTTGTTGATCACCGCAAGCCAGAGCCACGGGAGCAAAGGGAACCTCGTAAGCAGCGCACCAATAAGGAAGAACACTTTGCGGGTTTAAGGAAATTTGGTGAAGACTTTAAGCTGTCAGAACCAGCTGAGAATAAATCACAAGTGCAGCATCAACAGCACCAACAACACCAGCAACACCAACAACACCAGCAACAGCACCAGCACCCACAACAGCATCAGCAGCAGCAACAACACCAGCAGCAGCATCAGCAACAGCATCAGCACCAGCATCAGCAGCAGCAACATCATCAGCAGCAACAGCATCAGCAGCAACAGCACCAGCAGCAGCCACAGCACCAGCAGCAGCCACAGCACCAACAGCAACCTCAGCCACAGCAGCAGCCTCAACCTCAACAGCAACCCCAGCAACAGCAACCCCAACAACAGCAGCAAGCCCCACCACAGCAACAGCCTCAGCCACAGCAACAGCCTCAGCCACAGCAGCAACCCCAGCAACAACAGCAACCTCAGCCACAGCAGCAGCCTCAGCCACAACAGCAGCCTCAGCCTCAACAGCAGCTGCAGCAGCAACCCCAGCATCAGCAGCAACCACAGCAGCAGCAGCAGCCATCACAGCCACAGCAGCAGCCACAGCCTCAACCACAGCAACCACAGACACAGCCACAATTACAGCAGCAGCCACAGCCACCACCACAGCCTCAGCCACCACCGCAGCCTCAGCAGCAGCATCAGCATCAACATCAGCATCATCATCAACAACAACAGCAACACCAGCACCATCAGCATCACCAGCAGCAACAGCAGCCACAACAGCAGCAACAGCAGCAGCAACAACCACCACAGCAGCAGCTTCCAATACCACAGCAGCACCTTCCCCCACAGCACCTGCCTCCTCAGCAGCATCCACAACAGAGGCAGACACCACCTGTGTCAACACCAGTGCCTCCTGGACCACCCCAGACAGTACCGCAGAGTTCGCACCATCCGCAGAACCCACCCACAATGACCATGAGCCCGGCAGCAGAAATGAATAAACCTCATGAGGACATCGACAAGATAGCATCTGCTGTATCTCAATCAAAACTTAACCCCAATGCTAAAGAATTTGTGTTCAACCCCAATGCAAAGCCATTTAGCCCAGTGAGTATTATCCTTCCAGACTTGTTTGTTAAAAAAATGCTTCTGTACTTCTTAATTGTATGTGATTTTCACTAATGTGGCATCTGGAGTGATAGTGATTGGAAATGAGTGACAGTGTAATATATTGCAAAAGCAAGAAAATAGATAATGGATTTTAGTTATAGTAGCAAGCATACACCTAAAAATTGAGCATCCTTGCCCATTTTTCAGATCTGCAGGGTTCTGACCCCAAGTTTGTAAAATAGCCCAAAAAGAGATGGTCATGACCTTTCACAAAAGTGGCATAAATGAAACTGCTTTCAACAGATGTAGTCATGTGGGCAGGTTTTGTGTAAGTGGCTGAAAGTTTAAGACATATTTAGGAGAGGTAACTTTAACATGGTACATCTTTTATGTGACAGGTTGAGAGGTAGTGGGACTTTTGATCAGAAGAGAGTGAACTATTAGTGTTGTATGGTGCAGAGAGATATTAGTGGAAAGGTGTGGGAATGTTAATTAAGGATGAGTATTCTGAAATTGTGTGATTGCAAGTGAATATGCCTAACACCTTTAGTTCTGAAATTCAAGTGCACAAGTCACTGTAAATGTTGCATGTGTGCCTTGTAACAGAGAAGAGCAGGTTGAGGATAGCATCTGGAAAGAATGAGAAAGAGAAGTTGATGTAGATCCATGGGAGACACTGGATGTGATTGATGACTTGAATGGATTGGTGATAGTTTAGCCAAAAAGAGATGGTATGATGTGTGAAAGTACAAGAAGATATATACCATCCGAGAAAAGAATGGATGAAGGGTGAGTTGATTTGAGCTGTAGATATTTCAAATGAAGATGTCAGATGGATGGAATCATTTTAGGTGTAGAAATGTGTGAATGGAGATTTTGGTCTTATAATGTTCCAACAAAATATGCAAAGAGAAACATTAAGAAATGCTTATACTAGAATGGGCTTGTGTTTCACCTTAAAACAGTGGACATGGGTTGGGGATATGTATGTGTGTCCTGAGATTGGTTGAGGATATATTTGAGTAACCTAAGAGGCAGTTTGCCTCTGCTCAACCCTGTTCATTTGGGAATGTTATTAATAGTACCAGAATAGATCTCTTAATTATATTTTTGCTTATTGTCACATTGGTTTTCCAAGGACATTTTATGCATCATTAATTTCATAACATTTTACAGCGTTCGCCAAGCACAACCACTCCCCCACGGCCTCATACACCCCAAACTCCACAGATTCCACCTAATCAGCCAACCCATATTGCTGGAGGACCTCCTGTGGGTTTGCCCCAAACTATGGTAATAACTTCCCAGCCCTTTGCAGTACAGTCTCAGCCTCCACGATTCCCCAAGAGAGGTAAGGCAGTTCTACAGTTTGCTCTGATAACTTTATAAATGCTGTTAATTTCCTTGAATTTATTTTCTTCATTGGTGTTGAATTTAACCAGGTTACTGCTCCCCAATTCAGAAATGCTCCACAGATATGAAATTAGTGGAATTATCTTGTGAGAGTCAAGGGTGGAGGAAAAGTTAGTTTTAAGTATGTAGATTGGAATCAGCAAATAAAGTGAGTTAGTGAAGATGTTGAAGAAAATATCATTATGGAGAGATAAAAGAGGGTAGGGAATAGGACAAAATCCTTAAACAACAGTGCTGACTGCATTATATCTAGAAGCTATGCATTAGGGAACACAGCAGAAAAGGCAAATGAAGGAAATTTAGAGCATACTTATGCCACAGGATCTTAAATGCTTTGAAAATGTTAAGGATCATGATGAACGATTTGCCATCATCCTTGAAAGAGTAGGACCAGAGATGATTCACACAGGTGTGAGGGTATTCCTGGTTGTTACAGTTAAAGGAGGTTTTGTAATTCTGTGGGGTAGACCCACTTCCCACACAAAGTGGCTGTAAATGTCAGATCAGACATACCCTTTATTATTACCAGGAGAATGAAAGCTGTGTGAAACCTGTCATAGTGTGTCTCCACCACTGCTGTTAAGCATCATGGTCACTGATAGTTTAGTACCTCGTGTTTTGTGTAGTTACTATCATTGTATTGCATATTTACGTGTCATACACAATTGCCCTTCCCACCTGAGTGAGGTAGTCCCAAGAATAGATGAACAACAGCTTTGTTTGCTTACATCTACTCTTTAGGTACTTATGATGCACCAAGACTCCCGTGGTGCAGCGGTTAGCGTACCTGACCATGACGCATTCACGGGCCGCCCAGGTTCGAGCGCATAGGTTCGAATCCTGGTTGCGGCAGTCGGTCCACAGTCCACCC
>JAYMFT010209082.1:0-25417 GCA_038088735.1 Panulirus argus | reverse complement strand
AATGTGAGAGAAGGGGAAGCAGCAGTTGCTACATGCATGGGTATGGAGGATGGAAGGAATAGGATACAAGTGCAGGGGCCTTTTGCAAAAGGAGAGGTAAGAAGGGCAATAATGAAGTTGATGGTAGGAAAGGCACTTGGAGTGGATGGGATTTCGGCTGCAATTCTGAAGTATGGAGAACATTGGATAAGAGTAGATGTATCTGATATGTAATTTAGCATGGAAATTGAAGGTTATGCTTGAGGATAGGGTGAAAGCTATTGTTCATTCAAAGAAAAAGGTGTTAAGGATGTATGTAGCAATTATAGGGGAATAAGTCTGTTAAATATACCAGGAAAAGTGCATGCAAGAATGTTGATCGATAGAGTGATGGAAGTGACTGAATGCAGAATAAATGAAGAGCAAGGGAGTTTTAGCAAAGGTAGGGGATGTGTGGATCAGAGTTTTGTGGTAAAGATGACTGTAGAAAAGTATTTAGTGAAAGGTAAGAAGTTGTATGCAGCTTTTATGGATCTGAAGAAAGCCTTTGACAGAGTGGAGGGGAATGCTTTCAGGGATTTGTTGAGGATGTATGGGGTTGTAGGACAACTGATGGATTATATAAAAGCCTTCTATAGAGGAACAAATTCATGTGTATGAGTGGATGGAGAGTTGAGTGAAAGTTTTCGTATATGTGTAGGTGTGAGGCAGGGTTCTATGATGTTACTGTGAATTTTTATTATATATATGGATGGAGTGATAAGAGAGATGAAAGTAAAACCAGGGAAAATGGATGCCTCTAGAGATGGAGTGTGATGGTGATATATGGTGGCAAGCATGTTTTTGGATGATACTGTGTTGTTTGCTGACAGTGAAGAGGAGTTGCAGAAAGTTGTAAGTGTGTTTTATGATGTATGTAAGCATAAGCAATTAAAAGTAAATGCAAGTAAAAGTAAAGTACTTGTGTTTGAAAGGAAACAGAATGAAAGTATAGGTTTTGTAAAACCATATACAGTTAAAAAAGAAATATTAAATTGTGCATTGGATATGGGGGAGAAAAACTGGAAGGAGTGAGAGAATTTAAGTATTAGGAGCTATGTTAGGTAAATTTGGGGAAGGGGGGAAAGAATAATTCCCACATATTCCACTGCGTGTCGAAGAAGTTGACTAAAGGGGGCGGGAGCTGGAGGCTGGAAACCCTCCCCTTATTGTATTTCAATTTCTGAAAGGGAAACAGAAGAAGGAGTCAAGTGGGGAGTGTTCATCCTCCTCATTGGGGTGTCTGAATGTGAGTGGATGTAACCAAGATGAGAAGAAAGGAGAGATAGGTAGTATGTTTCAGGAAAGAAACCTAGATGTTCTGGCTCTGAGTAAAACGAAGCTCAAGGGTAAAGGAGAAGAATGGTTTGGTAACGTCTTGGAAGTGAAGTCAGGGGTTGCTGAGAGGCCAAAAGCTAAGGAAGGAGTAGCACTACTCCTGAAGCATTAATTTTGAGACTGTGTAATAGAGTGTAAGGAAGGAAATTCCAGATTGATGTGGGCATAACTGAAAGTGGATGATGAGAGATGGGCGATTATTAGTGCTTATGCACCTGCTTATGAGAAGGAAGATCTTGAGAGGCAAGTGTTTTGGGAGCAGCTGAGTGAGTGTGTCAGCAGTTTTGGTGCACAAGACTGGGTATTGGTGATGGGTGATTTGACTGCGAAGGTGAGTAATGTGGCAGTTGAGGGTATAATTGGTGCACATAGGATCTTCAGTGATGTGAATGGAAATGATGAAGAGCTTGAGGATTTGTATGCTGAAAACTACTGGTGATTGGGAATACCTGGTTTAAAAAGAGAGATATACACAAGTATACGTATGTGATTAGAAGAGATGGTAAAAGGGCATTATTAGAGTACGTAATAATTGATAAGCATGTAAAAGAGGGACTTTTGGATATAAATGTACTGAGAGGGGCAGCTGGTAGGATGTCTGATCACTATCTTGTGGGAGCATAAGTGAAGAATTTTAGAGGTTATTAAAAACAAGGAGAGAATGTCTAGAAAAGAGTGGTGAGAGTAAATGACCTTGGAAAGGAGGCATGTGTGAAGAAATATCAAGAGAGATTGAGTTTGGAATGGCAAGAGGTGAGAGCAAATGAATTAAGGGGAGTGGTTGGGGAATTGGTTGTATTTAGGGAAGCAGTGATGGTATGTGCAAGAAATGCTTGTGGCATGAGAAAGGTGGGAGGTGGGCAGGTGGGATGAAGAAGTAAAGTTGTTGGTGAAAGAGAAAAACAAGGCATTTGGACGATACTTACAAGGAAGGAGTGCAAATGACTGGGAGATATATAAGAGAAAGTGGCATGAGATCAAGAGGAAGGTGCAAGGGTTAAAAAGAGGGCAAATGAGAGTTGGGGTGAGAGAGTATCATTTAACTTTAATGAGAATAAAAAGATGTTTTAGATTTAGGTAAATAACATGTGGAGGACAAGTGAACAAATGGGAACATATGTTAAGGGGGCATGGGGGTAAGTGGTAACAGGTAGTGAGGAGGAGATGGAGTGAGTATTTTGAAGGATTGTTTAATGTATTTGATGATAAGAATGGCAGATGTAGGGTGTTTTACTCGGGATGTTGTGCGAAGTGAGAGAGTCAGGGAGAGTGGTTTTGTAAAGATAGAGGTGGTGAAAGCCTTGCAGAAGATGAAACCTGGCAAGGCAGTGGGATTGGATGGTATTGCAGTTGAATTTATGTAGGAAGGGGAGTGACTGTGTTGTTGATTGGTTGGTAAGGATATTCATTGTATGTATGGATCATTGTGAAGTGGAATTCATGTATAGTGCCATTGTACAAAGGCAAAGGGGATAAAGGTGAGTGTTTAAACTGCAGAGGCATGAGTCTGTTGAGTATTCCTTGAAAATTATATGGGAGGGTATTGATTGAGAGGGTAAAGGCATGTACAGAACATCAGATTGGGGAGGAGCAGTGTTGTTTTAGGAAAGTTAGAGGATGTTTGAGTTGGGTGTTTACTTTGAAGAATATATGTAAGAAACACTTAGAAAAAGAAATGGATTTGTATGTAGCATTTGTGTATCTAGAGAAGGCATATGATAGGGTTGAAGGTCTTAAGAATGTATGGTGTGAGAGGTAAGCTGCTAGAAGCAGTGAGAAGCTTTTATCAAGGGTGTCAGGTGTGTGTATGAGTAGGAAAAGATGAGAGTGACTGGTTCC
This sequence comes from Panulirus argus, assembly GCA_038088735.1. Classification (NCBI taxonomy): domain Eukaryota; kingdom Metazoa; phylum Arthropoda; class Malacostraca; order Decapoda; family Palinuridae; genus Panulirus; species Panulirus argus. The sequence continues at coordinate 22,222 of JAYMFT010209082.1, read as the reverse complement.
CAATGATGGTCGGTCTGCAGCAGGGGTGTGTGATATTCCCATGGTTGTTTGAATTGTTTATGAATGGGATGGTTAGGGAGGTTAATGCAAGAGTTTTGGAGAGAGTGGCAAGTATGCAGTCTGTTGGGGATGAGAGGGCCTGGAAAGCAAGTCAGTTGTTGTTCACTTGTGATACAGCACTGTTGGCTGATTCGAGTGAGAAACTGCAAAAGTTGGTGACTGAGTTTGGAAAAGTGTGTGTAAGGAGAAAGTTGAGGGTAAATGTGAATAAGCGCAAGGTTATTGGGTTCAGCAGGGTTGAGGGACAAGTTAGTATGGATGCAAGTTTGAATGGAGAAAAATTGGAGGAAGTGAAGTTTTTTAGATATATGGGAGTGGACTTGGCAGCAAATGGAACCATGGAAGCGGAAGTGCGTCATACAGTGGGGGAGGAGGCAAAGGTTCTGGGAGTGATGAAGGTGTGGAAAGAGAAAACATTATCTTAGAGAGCAAAAATGGGTATTCTAGAAGGAACAGTAGTTGCAACAACATTATGTGATTACGATGCATGGGCTATAAATAGGGTGGTGTGGAAAAGGGTGGATGTTTTGGAAATGAAGCATTTGAGGATAATATGTGGTGTGAGTTGGTTTGGTCGGGAAGTAATGAAAGGGTAAGAGAGATGTGTAGTAAGAAAAAGAGTGTGGTTGAGAGAGCAGAAGAGGATGTGTTGAAATGATTTGGACAGAAGGAGAGAATGAGTGAGGAAGGGTTGACAAAGAGGCTATATGTGTTAGAGGTGGAAGGAACAAGAAGAGGGAGACCTAATTGGAGGTGGAAGAATGAAGTGAAAAAGATTTTATGCGATTGGATCCTGAACATGCAGGAAGGTGAAATGTGCATAGAATAGAGTGAATTGGAATGATGTGCTATACTGGGGTTGACGTTCTGTCTGTGGACTGAGCCAGGGCATGAGAATCATCTGGGGAAAACCATGGAAAAGTGTGTGGGGCCTGAATGTAGATAAGGAGCTGTGGTTTTGTTGCATTCCACATGACAGCTAGAGACTGACTGCGAGCGGATGTGGCCTTTTTTTGTCTGTTTCCTGGCATTACCTCGCAGACACTAGGGGTAGTGATGCTGTTTCCTGTGAAGTGGGATGGCACTGGGAATGGATGAAGGTTTGCAAGTATCATTATGTACATGTGTATACACGTATGTGTATGTTTGTGTATATGTATTTACAAATGTATATGTATGTGTTTGTGAGTATGTGAGTGGATGTGTCTTTTTCATCTGTTTCCTGGTGCTTCCTCAGTGATGCAGGAAATGGCTATCATGTATATGAAATAGAATTTAATGATAAATATATATATTTCTTATTTTTATACATATTTGCTATTGCCCTCATTAGTGAGGTAGCTTCAAGAATAGATGACAGCCTTTGAGGGAAAAATCTTCTTTTGGCTTCATCTTGTGTTCTTTCTTTTGGAAAAGTAAAACGATAAGGGAGGATATATTAGTTTACTGTGTCCAGTCGCTCACTCTCTTATAACTGTTTCAGGGTACTTCTTTCTTTGAAAGTCTCAGTATGACCATTTCTATATCTACAATGTTTTGAATTTTTTGTCAACCTTTCAGATGCTATGTAGTTCAGACCATACCATCCAAAATGTACAGAAGTCAGGGTTAATGGAAGTTGAAGAAAGCACAATGACAGGAACAGTTACTGACCAAGAGGATGATATGGATGCTCAAAAAACACAGGCTTATCTGCACTATGACTTCTCTACAAAAGATCAACAGTCAACATTGCCTGTTTTTGATGCAAGAAAGGAGGTTAGTAATGTCATACATTTGTCAGATCTTTTAAAATACACTGCAAGTTGTTGCTGGAGAAAGGCAGAGTGTTAAGGGAGTGGAAAAGGGCAAACATCATGCCCATCTATAAGAAAGGAGACCAGTAAGAGGCGATGAACTACAGACCAATCTCCGTGACAAGTATGGTCTTTAAGGTACTGGAAAAGTTAGTCAGAAAGGCAGTGGAAGACATTCCACAAAGTTTTAGATTTCTATGAGAGTCGCCTCTGTCTAAGACAAAAGGTAAAGTTGGGTAGATTGTTGATATCTTGACTTCAAAAGAGCATTTGTCAAAATGAGACTGATTGAGAAGCAGGGATACCATGCTGGAATAATGGGTGACTCCTCTGATGGACATAAGATAATCTCAGTGGAATGGAGCAAAGGACACATGTTAGAGGAGCTTTCTTCAAATAGGTGGAGGGCACCAGTGTGTCTTAGGGTTTGCTTTGGAACTGTTTCTCTTCTTGCTCTATGTGAGTGACTCTCCTGAAAGAATTGACTGCTACCTAAATGTCATGCAGATAATGCAGAAGTCATGAGGGAAGTAAGTAACGAAGAGGATTGCATTAACCTACAAGGGGACCTAAACAGACTCCAAAGTTGGTCTCACACATGGCCAAAGAAATTCAACTCAATCAAGTGTAGATTAAGATAATAAGGATGGGGTAAAGGGAAAGAAGGCCTGAATAGGAGTATTGTATACTAGGAAGTGAACTTCAAGATTCTGTGTGTGAGAAGGACTTGAGAGTCAGTGTCGTCCCAAACCTATCACTGGAGTCCCACATTAGGAGAATTTTAAAGGAGACAAACTGTTTTCTGGCAAATATCAGAATAGCTTTCAAGTATATTGATATAAAAATCTTTAGCAAGCTGTTCATATCATACATAAGTCCAGAACTAGAATATACTTCTAGTGTTTGGTCACCTCACCTAAACAAGCACAAAGAGCTAATTCAGAAGGTCCAGATGAGGGCGACAAAGATGATACCAGAATTAAGAGACCTAAGTTTAAGAGAAAGAATGAAGGCTTCAAATTTGCTGACCTTAGAAGAGAGAAGAGTGAGGAGTAACATGATGACAGCCTTTAAGGTTTTAAAACAGATTGGTAATGTGGACATGAATAGTTCTTTGAGAACTATAGGGATTGAGCAACCGGAGGATATAACTTGAAGTTAAGCAGGCATCTTGTTAAAAAAGACATAAAGAAGTACTTTTATATTATGAGAGTGGTGGATGAATGGAATAGAATCACTGAGGGCATGATTAATGCAGACAGCATAAATAAATTTTAAAAGTTATATGACTGAAGAGAATGTTCAGGAGATGGGGCCCCACGAGTTTAAAACTCCTTTACCATACACAGCTAATAGGTAATTAAGTATATATGCTCACATACACACACACTCACATGCCCACACCCACCTTTTAAGGAGAACTAAGTTTTGTGAGAGGGTGAGTGGATAACACTGAGGTGAAAAACTTAGTGTATGATAGTGCAGCGTGGTAATGTAACCAAAAGGCTTCACTTTACTTTGACAGTTGAACATCTAAATTCTTCTCAGGTTGTAGGATAATTTACTAAAGCAAACTACATTACTGTTACTAGTATTGCTTAGGGGGATAATTTCAGAACTCTAGCACTGCCTGAACCAAAAATGGCTGGTATGATATCAGTTGCAGGAACATACCAAAAGCAGTCATTCAAAACTAGATAAACAAAGAGAAGGCTTGAGATGAAAGTGAACTGGCTAATGAAGAAAAAACTAAGAGAAAATATTTGAAGATGTTTTGGGAACTTGTGAAGGAACAAGATCAGAGGATAACACAACTAGAGCTCAAGTTAAGAAAACTGAGGAAGCATTTCAAGGATCATGAAGGGAGTCATAAGACTAGAGAGGAACAGGAGCAAAATTTAGTGTCTCCTCCATGATGTAGCTGTTAGCATTCCTGACCTTGATGCATTCAAGAGTCACTAGGGTTGAGCTCATACTTTTGAATCCTGGTTGCGGCAGTTGCCTGACAGTCAATCCAGCTATTCATCGAACCTTAGGGGTTGACAAAATGGGACCCTGCCTCAGAGTAGTATATATACATATATACATTATCCCTGGGGATAGGAGAAAAAGAATATTTCCCACGTTTTCCCTGTGTGTCGCAGAAGGCGACTGAAAGGGTAGGAGTGGGGGCTGAAACTCCTCCCCTCCAGTTTTTACATTTCCAAAAGAAGGAACACAGAAAGGGGCCAGGTAAGGATTTTCCCTCTTTAGGCTCAGTCCTGTGTTCTTGACACTACCTCATTAATGTGTGAAATGACAAATATGTTTGAACGAAATATATATACATATTATTTTTATACTCGATTGCTGTTTCTTGCGTTAGCGAGATAGCTTCTGTAAACAGACGGAGAAAGACACATCCTCTCACGCACACCGTATATATACACATTCATACACATAAATGTTATACATACATGCATATATAAATGTATTCACATACGTACGTACATATACATGTACATATATATACACACGTGCATATCCCTACTTGCTTGCTTTTATCCATTCCCGGCAATACCATGCCCTACAGGAAACAGCATCGCCACTCACTGCATCAGCAAGATAATGCCTGGAGACATACAAAGAAGGGCCACATCTGCTCACGTCCATTCTCTACCTGTCGTGTCTCATGCACATATGAATATTATAGATTGAATTGGAATGTGAAGCATCTGGGATAAACCATGGAAAGGTCTGTGGGGCCTGGATGTAGATAGGGAGCTGTGGTTTCAGTGCATTACACATGACAGTAGGACACAGAGTGTAGGCAGATGTGGCCTTTTTTCAACTGTTTCCTGGCGCTAGCTCGCTGAGGCAGGAGGTGGCGATGCTGTTTCCAGTGGGGCAGAGTGGCACCAGGAATGGATGAAGGTGAGCAAGTACGAATATGTACATGTGCATATATGTATGTGCATGTGTATGTATGTGTATGTATATATGAATATGTGGAAATGTATATGTATGTACTGTGTATATATATGCATCTATATAGAGCATTAATAAGATGGCCTTAATTAGGGAATTCAGCTGTCCATGCCATTTCGGCTAACATAAAACACAATCACTCAGGAAAAGATGCTGCTTTAAAGAAGAAAACATTGAAAACAATAAGAACATATTACATACCATACTCTTTATACTGGCATGTTAATATTAATTCCGTGGACTACCTGCTAGAACCAGAAAGAAGAAAATGATAATAACCAGGAACAAAGACCACCTTTAGAAATCAATACTGTGTTTCCTAATACTTACAGCTTCACTGCAATACTGCAATAAGATATAACCCTGGCAACAGTCCTGTGCTTAAGGCATAAGTAAATAACAGGTACCTGCTTCATCTATGACAGCGTGTTTTCATGCATCTGAGTTTCACAATAAACTTCATTTTTTCACAGTTAGTCACCTTTCTTACCTAAGCAAGGCAGTATCTAGAATAGAAGAGGGGGCCTTTGAGGATTAGAGCTTTGTCTGGCTTCTTCTTTTGCTCTCTATTTCAAAAAGTCAATACAAGACAGAAAAATCTCTAGTCACTCCCACTCCTCCCTCCCTCAGTCACCTTAAACAACACACAAGAGATATTTGGGTAATAAAGCCTCTCCCTTATTCCCAGGGATAACTAAACCTCTTATACGGTAAATTAACTTATCTATTGCCCTTCTGGCCCTTAGTCTTCACAATAACTCACAGTAAAGTACTTACTTCATGAAATTGCGAGTTGTGGTAGGCCTTTTTGGGGGTTTTCCGAAGATCTAGCTTTCTATGTGATTCACAGTTCTCTTTTTTTGGAGAAACAAGAATACCACAATGCTTCCTTGGGGAACGTCTTAATGACTGAAAATTAAAGCACAAGTGGTAGCTCTTTACACTGGGGCTACCATAAAATTCTATATACAGCCATAATCAATTTTCATACCCAAACAAAATGGAATCTTTATTTAAGACAACAGGAAAACATCTATTAAACTGCAAAAGTTTCATGTACATAAAACACCTTTATCAACATAAATCTATATGTTTAACGCTTTTTCCAACAGCTCCTTTCTTTTTCTTTAACAAATATACTACAAACCATAAAATACTCATGGAATTGATTCCTTAGGTGTGCAACAATAAATATTTATCTCTCCACTTACATTAATTCCATTTACAAGGGATGAAAAAGGTACATAAAAAAAGCACCTTTGGTTGGAATTAATTTTATGGAACATGGGGGGTCCCCAGCTTTATAGGGTAACAAAGGGCAGGGATGCTCAATACCCAGTCTCTCTAGAGAGTGAAAGGTACACAATGAAGCTTGAAAAAGTAGACACTTGATTGTAGGGTAGATACATGGGATTTGTGAAGAAAGATAATGCAAAAAGATGGATGATTGAAAATATTCTGGTTTGTGGTTACAAGCTGCAAAATTCATACTTAATACATTCGATGTTTAAGACTGTAGTTGATGAAGAACCATACAATGAGGGAGATGAGGTTGTTAAGAATGTTATTTTCTTTTCATACTTACTCGCTTCTTCTGCCCTAGCAAGGTCAAGTCAGAAACAGATAAACAAAAGCCTTGCTTCCAAACATGCACTCTTTAGCTGCCATGTATAAAGTAATGAAACCTAAGCCTACCATTCGCAGTCATACCCAAAGACTATTCCACAGTTTACCTTGGCCACTTAATATGCCCTACTTCAACCTACTGACAACATATCTTCCTACCAGTATACTTCAGTGATTCAAGTCATTCTATATTATGCCTCTTATGCTCCTGAATGTTCTGGCCCTGAAACCCCAAAGTCTCCTTCACTCCATCCTTCCATCTCCTTCTAGGTCTTCCCTCCCCCTTGTCCCCTCCAATTCTGAGAAGTAAACCCTTTCTTTGCCTATCCACTCCATATGTCCGAACCACTTCAGCACACCCTGGCTAACTTTTTCAATCAGACTACACTTATAATTACCATCAAACCACTCTAAAACTGTCATTCCTCACACAAACAACCTACCTTGCACCAAATATAGTGATCATGCATTTCATTTCCAAAATATCCAGCTTCTTCCTTTTTGTATTTTGAACCCACAACACACATCCACACAACACTATCAATACTACTTCAAACAAACCCTTCTAAGCCCTAATAGATACTGACCTCTTATTCAACAAACTCCTTCATAAACACAAGACCTTAGCCCCCTCTTCCACCATGACTCACTTCAGCCTCCATGATTCCTTCTGTTGCTTTATCAACTTCTAGGTATCGAAAGGACTTCACTTACAGGTCTTCTCCATCCTTTTTCATCCCCCTGCTGCATCTCATTACCTTTCTTATGTTTACATTTACTTTTAGTTTTTTCCTTTCACATACTCTCCTAAACTCTGTTATCTGCTTGTGAAATTTCTATTTGGAATCTGACATACACCATGTCATCTGCAAACAGCAGCTCATTCACCTCCCATCCCCATCCTTCCCCAGCACACCACAGACATCCCCCTCACTCCTTAGTAAGACCCTTGCATTTACCTCCCACCCACCTCTTCTATTAACAGATTAAAAAACCACAGGTGAAAACTCACATCCTTGAAGTAAACAGACCTTCACCAAAAACCACTTACCCTCTTACCTTCCTACTGGAAAAGAAACCTTAAGTGGTAAATTCTCCTCACTGCATTTAACAACTAAGCATTTATCCTATATATTTAGAACCATCCGCAAGCTCCAGATAGAATATGCAACATACAATTTGCTGTCTTCTTCTGTGTATTACTGGTCCACATTCAGATGTTCTCTGCATGCCACCACCCCCTCAATCATCTCTCCCATATCCCTTAACAGATATAACTAATAGACTTTCACTTTGTTTTGCTTACATTGACATAAGGGCATTATATTAACATTCTGCCACTCCTCATGAATCTCACCTTCATTCATAAAAATTCAAATAGCCTGCCTAAACAAAATCAACAATACTGTCATCCTCTTACATGAAAAACTTATGTGTACCCCTGTCCACTTCTCCTGCTTTGCAAAACTTCATCTTCTGCAAGGTTTTCACTACCTCCTTTCTTTTCAACAAACCATTTGCCAGAAATATTTCACTTCTTGTGCCACCTGAATCCAAACACATCACATCCACCACCTATCAACTAACACATTCAAGGGTCCTTCAAAGTACTCATTCCATCACTTTTTCACCTCTTTATTGCCAGTTCTTAATCAACCATCTCCATCCCTCACTGTCACTCCCATTTGTTCTCTTGTTCTCCTCACACTGTTCACCTCCTTCCAAAACATTTTCTTTTTCTTTCTGAAGTTCACTGATACACTCTCACCCTATCTCTATTCTGCCCTTTCTTTCAGTTCTCATACCTTTCTCTTGACCTGATGCTTTCTCTTGTATTCTTCTCAATCATTGCACTCCTTCCCAGCATAAGTCACCATATACAACTCTTTTCTCCTTCACCAATGATTAAATTTCCTCCTCCTACCACTCATTAACCTTTCTCATAAGTCCACATCTCAGTTTCCACATGCCAAAATCTTCACCTACACATGTAAGCATTCCTTCCCTAAATACCACCCAATCCTCTTCCATCACTGAAAAAATAAATGTAAACCAGTAAATAAATATGAAAAACTGAAGACATACAAATATGAATTTCTGTTAAGGTTCTTGACATTACTTAATCTCAGTAAAGACAATAAGAAGTTTAATAAATTCATACACTAATAATGATAAAATAGCTTATATGACTACTTAATCTCCGTGAAGACAACAATGATAAAATAGCTCATATGATTGTCAAGGACTATATCATTCAAAAACCTTTATCTGATTAAGGATGGATAAGTGTTTTATATTTGTTACTCTGCAGTGTTAGTGATACTTACTGTGTTAACATGGTTGGAGGTACTGGAAAGGATGCCAGAGACCACAGCACTGGGTGGAGAGAGGTGCCGAGGACGCTTCCCTTTCTCACTCCCTAAGAGCTCCTTCAATAACCACAGCAAAAATTTTTGAAAAATTTTCATGATTACACTCTGCTCCTCTCATACCAATGTACAGTAAAACCTCTGTTATCCAAAATGATTGGATAATCTGTCGTTCTAGATAAAATTTTCGGTTATTCAAGGGTATCTAATATAATTACTCAAGAAATAGTAATATATAAAAATATCTTAAATATCTGTAAATACTTTACAAAGCAAAACCATTAATATATGTAAGCAAATGAGCAAATGATGTTGAAGTCCTTCATAAGTGCCACCTTGAACCTGCCCTTAGCTAGCCTCTTGCAAAACATCAATTTCTTTTCAAGACTTAAAACATTCCTCTTGCACTTATGCAGGAATAGACAGCTTCGATGAGCTTTCTGACAATTGTTGATGATACATGAAAGAGGCCACTTTCCATAATAGTAATCTAGAGAGCACAAAATATGCAAATGTACAAGACCAGCACACAACATTGTGCTACAAAGCACAGGGGAAATGATAAACAATCACCAGCACCACAAAACAGTGCATAATGAGTACACTGTTTACTGAGGCACGGTGCATGTGTGACTTTAAACAATTATAAGTATCTTTTTCAATTTTTTGTTGTTTTCAGATAACAGGGTTACCAACAAAAAATGAAAATGTACACTATTTTGAAAATTTTTTTGGCAAGAATTATGGATAACAGAGGTTTTTTTTTGTACAAGTATTTTCATAAAATACATTCTATTAATAACAAAGATTCACAGTGTATAGCATACTAATGATATTATAATAAATCAGTTTGTAAAAGAAAAAGCATAACATTACCCCAGCGCATACACCAAGCTTTCTCTTAACAGTTTTGCTGGCTGCCAGGTGCGGTGTATCTAAAATGGGTGGTGAAGTGGATTTACTTGTTAACTCCTTTGAAGAGATTAATTTTCCTGTATTACTTGAATTAGGATTCCTTATCTGTCCAGCCTCCTGTGCCAGGCCAAAGTCTATCAAGGAGTACCTAACAGATCAGTTTAGTTACTTAAAATCCGAACATGTCCAACTTAAACATACTTATTGCATTGTATGCAAAACACAAAATAATCTGGCAACCGTACAAAATCACATCTTAGCCTACTGCTTTCCTAAATCACCAAACTCACCAAATTTCTATTAGTTTCTATCTTCATAAGTACATCATTTCCTACATTCACTATTTCTAGATAAAAGCAAAATCTATCTAACAAAGCTGTTTCATTCCAATATGTAGCAGATCAACTGTCCTGCATCAAGCACCATTAATCAAAGTTTATTAAAGGAAACAAAAAGACTCTTTCATCAGCACATATTCCAACCATATCTAGAATTATAAACCACAAAGGTAAAGTACCATCACAACTTCAGTACAATGGAGGAATTCAAAATGATGTCTTGGGGCCTATGCTAAAGCAGCATGATCAACTTTGGGCATCTTGATTGTTGTACATATAATTTTGTGGGAATCTTATAAAAGCATATCAATGTTGCATCCTTTTATTTCCATGTACAAATTATGCAAAGGAAAAAGTTCGCTATGCATGAAACTGCCTTTTGGCAAAATAGTAGGAGCAGTAGACAGAAGTAGTAGGTAGTTACATTTAGGCAGGATTATTAGGTAGAAACATTAGGTTGAAGCAGTAGGTAGTAGCATTACACAGAAGTAATCATTAGGTACATTAGACAGAAGCCTCTGCAAACATTGCTCTAGAGTTGCCCTTTGCCAGTGACCTCTTAAGGGTGAGGTACTAAAGGCTAAGAAGCAGCAATAGAGTTCTTTAGTTATGGAGACTCTTACCGTGGCCACCCCTTTCAGGGAGTTCCTATTGGTACAGGCATCAGAGATAGAGATAGACAGCATGAATCTGTAAAGAATCCTAAAATACTATAGACCACTTCACTCTATTGGCTATGTCACAGGGCAACAAATCAAATTAAACTTCAATCATTCCATGCAGTCGAGTTTAAACATGATGGAATTGTCTTAAACAAGAGTATGGACTCAGCAAATCTGCCAAATCTACCCAGATTTGCATGGCTCTTACTGTAAAAAACACTATTTGCTGTTTCATAGTGTGCAAATGCACAAAAAAGATGCATTGTCAAAGATCCTTTTTCTCTCTTTCTCTCCCTAGTGCATCACTTTTGGGAGAATTACTGTGATCTGGTGAATATATAACAGCATGCTCTGCAATAATCATCAGCTGCAGTAAAAAAAAAAATGAGAAATGCTTTAACCCAACAATTTATACCCAACATCCTTTCATCAGGAACCAAAATTCTTTTCAAGGAAATCTTATGAATTCCATTCAAGTACATTCAATATGTACAGGCATATCTATGCAGGTCAGCTAGCTGCTTGTTTGCCACCACCACTAGTTTGACAAAGCAATACCCTGCAAGCTTCTGCATCACATGATTACTGTGTGGCCATTTGCAACTCAAGGGAGGGCCATTTTGATAACTGTTTCTTTCCCTACATCTCAGAGCTTTGGAACTCTCCATCCCTCTCATGTCTTTCCCAATAAGTATGACTTGGTACATTCTAAAAGACAGGTTTTTCACTTCCTCCAAAATTAGTAAATACTCTTCCTTGCCTCTCCTTTTTCTCTTTCATTAACCACTCTATATTTCAATTAAGGTTCGGCCTTGATGTGGACTTTTTTTCCACAACTGAAACCTTAGAAAGAGAGAGAAAGAGATAAGGTAACCTAAAAAGGCACCAAACTTGGTGTGATACATGGTTAATGAAACTCAACCCAAGCAAATGTAAGTAATGAAGATGAGGCAAACACAGGTATGAAAGAAGGCCTTAATATGATTATCATCTAGCACGAAATAAGCTAAAGGATTCTGTGAGTGAGAAAGACTTGGACTTGGGAGTTAACATCATCCTTAATCTGTTACCAGAGTCTCACATTAGGAGAATAGTAAAGGAGACATGCCATCTTCTAGGAAATATCAGAATAGCCTTTCAGTATATGGATAACAAAGTAATTAGCAAGATGTTCACATCCTATAAAAGGCTAAAACTAGATTATGCTTCACAAAGCACATAGAGCTAAGAGAAGAAGTCCAGAGGAAGGCAACAAAGACAGTAACAGAATTAATTGAGCTAAGTTACAGGGAAAGCCAAAAGGCTTTAAATATGTCCACCTTGAAAGAAAGAAGAGCGAGGGTAGATCTAATCACAATCTTTAAGTTTTTAGAACCTATTGATAATTTATATAACGAACAGTGAATAAGACGAAGTACCCTTAAACCAGCCAAAGCCCTTTTCCCTAGACTCTTCATTAACTGCCTAAGAAAACATGACCCATGCCAAGTAAGGTTGCATTACGAATGTAGAGGAAAACCCCTTAAGGGATCTAGATGATCTGAACTGCTTGAGCTCTACAACCTGGTGAAAACATAGAAGCATCCTGCTCCCTACATTTTTACTCTGGCATCAACAAAGATGTGCTGTAAAAGAGGCTATTTAATCCACCAGATCTATACTTGCTAAAGGAATATGCTTGGATGGAGAATGGGACTGTCGGAAGCCGATTAAAAAAAAATCTAAAAATTACGATGTATTATTAAAGTTTCCACTTGACATCCTTAAAGGAACTAAGAAATTCTGGATATCATTATGTTACAGCAGGAAGCTATGTTGGCAAACCCAATAATATATTCAAAATATATAAAAGTAATCTGGTTCATGTTAAAGAATAATGCTGCGTACAGTATACACACCTAAAGTGTGGGAAAAAAAAAAAAAAAAAAAAAAAAAGTTATGCTTTACTATTACATAATGTAACAGCCCATTTGCCAATAACACTACAGCATTCATCAGAGTAAATATAAAACTGTTCCTTCTATGTCAAGCAATCAACATACTATAACAATGGCTTCTAAGCTATCCTACAAGAAGGGTGATACTCTGCATAAACAATGATCATATAACTGAGTAAAAAATATATTCAAATGGCTGGCTTCATTATAGTAGAAGCCCCAAATGATTATCACATATAATGTACTTCAAAAACTTATTTCCTGGACATATGTGTGCATGTGCAAATAATCCAACATGTAGAAGCATTAATATCTGTTTTCTTTGTTTATCAGGAGACAGGTGATACATCCTTCAACTATAATATAGCACACTCCATGACTACCATCAGCGTGTAACTGAGCTGAAGTAGATTCATCATGTGCATGTGCATATCTAATACACATTTACAGGCAAAGACCTATTCTCTAGATGGAGACTTTTTACTAAGTAAAATAAAATGCACTGTCATTTATAACTACAATCAACCATTGCATGGTTCAATACTAACATCCAAGATCTCCAAAATCAAGTACTCATAAACCAAGTGCATTCTTTCAATATCTTAAAACCACACAACCACCCCCATCAGACAACCTCACCCCACATTACCCTGGAGCACACAACACAAATTCTCCTTTAATGACTTACCCATTCAAATAACACTTCACCTAGGAAAATCACCTAAAAAAAATATAAACAATAATAAAAATCACACAGTACACAGAATCCAAGCTCCAAAATTTCATCACAGATAAGTTCTGATCCCCATTCCATGCTACCTTGTACTTCACCAACACCACCAATCAAGCCAGCAGGACATACAGTGTCAACAAAAAAACCTGTCCACCCCCTATGTGTTTTCAAAAGTGATACATGGCTCAGGTTTTTCATAGGAAAAAAACATATGATGTTCTCAGGGTGAAATCACCATAAAGTTAGTCGCTGAGACTAACATATCTAACAGCGCAAGCAACGGCAACCCAGCTCAGTGTGCCTCAGAATATTTTTAGAGAAGGATTTTCTTTCTTTACTCTTCCTGTCTGCTACTTCATTTTGGGAATTTCACTTCTGGACACTGTATTTCATTCATATATGCTTTAAAATGATTAGCTCATACCTTTCTAAAAAAAGAAAGCATGAATTCATGCCAGGAATCAAGAAAATATGGGTACACTAGAGATTTCTAAGCACACTGGGCGCTCAAAATTCATGACCAGGTGGCTGCTTGCCAGTGATTGTGGCCTCCCTGACAATGTCATCCCACCGCTAAAACCTATCCCTGGTCACCCAAGAAGGATTTCTAGATGTATTGATAACCTTCAAAGACAAGAAGTATTAAGCAACCCCATATCATTACCCCAGGGATAGGTTTTGGTGGCAGGGTGACATTGTCTGGGAGGCCATGAACACTGGGGTGCTAGGGTGAACAAGGATTTTTGCAGACGCTGTAATACCTAAAGACAAAGATGGTAACCTAACCTAAGCTTCTCCCTATATATTGCAAACTTCATTCTGCAAAGAAAAATGATAAGACAAAACTACTCACCATCACCAGAGATCACAAACATATCAAGACTCTAAACAACACCATCACTAACCTAATAACTGAAAGGCAAATGATAAATTGGCACTCTTTACCTAAGACTGAAACTACAGAAGTAACAACAACAAACTCTGGCTAACACTAAGAAAATCCACACCTCCCATACCACAACAGCCCCCACAAATTAATTGCTTCTAACCCAAACTAAAAACAACCTTTACCCCAAAGAAAACACATACTCAAGAAAAACAAGCTAAAGAATTAGCAACAAATAAACAATATTCCTAACTAGGACAGCCATCAAAAACTTTCATAAAATCAACCCTAAAACATCTGCTGTCCCAAGCTTCACTCCCAGTGACACATGCTACTCAATTAAAACCTTAACCCTCTAACATGCAAATAGTTTTCCCTCCCACATCGTATATTCTTAATACCTTCCACATGACATCTCTGTCAATCCTATCATGGGCTTTCACTAAACCATAAATGCCATACATATCCAACATTTTCTCTAAAAATTTCTCACATTCTTTAAAGCAAATACCTGATCCACACATCCTCTACCACTTCTGAAACCACACTGCTCCTCCCCCAATTTGATACAATGTACATGCCTTCACCCTCTGTCATTACCCAACCATACAACTTACCAGGTACACTCATCAGACTTAAAAAACTCACCTTTATCCCCCTTGTCTTTAAACAATAGCACTATACATGCATTCCACTAATCCTCAGGCACCTCACCATACATACACTGAAAATGTTTACCAGCCAATCAACAACACAGTCACCCCCTTTCTTAATAAAATCAACTGCAATACCATCCACTCCAGCTGCTTTGTCACATTTCATCTTACAAAAGGCTTTTGCCACCTTTTTTTTCTTCACCAAACCACTCTCCATGACTCCCTCACTTTGCATACCATCCCAACCCAAACACCCTATTTCTACCACCCTATCATCAAATACATTCAACAGTACTTCAAACTACTCACCCCATCTCCTCCTCACTTCATCACTACTTGTTACCACTTCCCCTTTTGCCCCCTTCACACATGTTCCTATGTGTTCTCTTGTTTTTCACACATTATTAACCTTCTTCCAAAACACCTTATTCTCCCTAATGTTTACTGATACTCACTCACCATAATGCATTTGCCCTCTTTTTCAACCCCTGCACCATTCTCTTAACTTCCTACCGCTTTCTCTTAAACATACCGCAAATCATATGCACTCCTTCCTTACAAGTACTACCCAAATGCCTCCTTTCTCTCTTTCAATAGCATCTTTACTTCTTCATCTCACCATTCATTACCCTTTCTAATTAATCTGCCTACCTTCCACCTTTGTCATGCCACACGCACCTCTCACACATGCCAGCACTACTTCCCTAAATGCCTCCTATTCCTCACCAACTCCCCTTGCTTCATTTATTCCTTTGCCATTTTACATTCAGTATCTCCTGGTATTTCATCTCACCACTCTTCTAAATGACACTGTTTCCTCTTTTACGAAAACCTTGACAATTCTTCACCCTCACCCCTACAAGATAGTGATCACATGTCCCACCAGCTGCCCTTCTCAGTACATTTGTATCCAAAAGTCTTTCTTTTACACGTCTATCAATTAATATCTAATCCAATAATGCCACCTGACCATCTCTACTAATTACATACGTATACTTGTGTATTCCCCTTTTTAAACCAAGTATTCTGAATCACCAGTCCTTTTTCAGCAATCAACTCCAAAAGCTGATCACCATTTCCATTCCTAATACTGAATACCCAAGGAAAGTTATTCCGGTCAGCTTTGTTAAGGTAAAAATATTTACATTTAGAAGGGGCTGCTGGTGAGGAAGGTAACATTTAAACAGATGCATTTGTGAGGCTGTGGTCAGATGAACCAATTGGAGGTGAGATTGTGTAGCTACAGTGTGAAGGATCATAGGTTAAAAACAAATCCAGAATGTTAGGAGAGTGATCACAGCGGATA
Source organism: Panulirus argus (assembly GCA_038088735.1). NCBI lineage: Eukaryota > Metazoa > Arthropoda > Malacostraca > Decapoda > Palinuridae > Panulirus > Panulirus argus. Next base: position 5,971 of record JAYMFT010209082.1, on the reverse strand, counting down.
GGAATATGGGCTGGTTGGATGATAATTTGCTCTAGATCACCAAGAATGAAGAATGTGAGGGTTTCATCCCCTATCCCCCTTCCTCTCTCGCTCTCTCTCTCCATATAGTAGAAATTCAGCTATTCCCTACAATGAATGCTGAAATCCCCTTGGTAGAAGATCTCAGCCTGGAGGTGAGAGGATGTTACGGCCTTATGGCAGGAGTTTGGACAGTCGAAGAAAGATATGAAATTAGTAGAATTAGGAGGGCAGTAAGCAAAACAAAGGAAGAATGTGGTAGTTGGGAGACAGACCTTGAACCAGATAGCATCAAAGTTTGGTCCTTGAAGGGTACAACAGATGCTACATGTGATAACATGACTGGTGGCAGATTCAAAAGGGGAAACTTTAGAAGCTGGGAACAGAGTTTAGGAATGTGTAAATGGAAAACATTGGAAGTAAATGTGAACAAAAGTCATGAAATGATGTGCAACATAGGGCAGAGACAGGATGCTTTGGGTGCACATCTGAATGAGGATGAACGGGAAGAAGTGAAGGGCTTTGGATTCCTAGGAGTGGAAGAAGCAATGAATGGAACCATGGAGACTGAGGTAAGTCACACAGTGAAAGTTGGAAATAAGGTCCTGGATTCATAAGAAGCATATGGATGAAGAGGTTAGAGTGTGTAAGAAGGGTATTTCTGAAGGTATTCCAGTGTTGTCTATATGTAAATCTTTGACCATGACTGCAAAAGAGCAGAATGGATGAGATGGACATGAAATGCCTGATACTATATGTGGAATTGCAGTGCCAGAGAAAAGTGTGGTAGTAAGCACAGCCTGACAGACAAGGATGACCAGGGTGTGCTAGTTTGGTTTGAGGATATGGAGATGAGCAAACAAAAATTAACAGGACCTGTGTCAGTAGTGGCTGGAGCATTGAGAAGAAGACCTACAAGGAGATGGAAGGACACCATGAAGGAAGTTTGGGGTATGAGGGCCTGAATGTTCAGAAGGGTGAAAGGCATGTATAAGACAAAGAATTTGATTAATTTGGTATACATGAGTGACATGCTATCAAGGGGCTGAAACAAAGCAGATGAAGTGGACTGGGTATAGCATGGAGTAGTTTGTGAGGCTTGGCTGTGAATGGCAAGCTCTGATTTTGGTTCAAAATGCATGATAGTATGAGACTAGATGTGTACAATTCAGACTGCTGCTTTTTTGTTCCTGGTTACTTCATGATGGAAAAAAGGCAATTACATACAGAAAATGCAAAGAAACAGGATCTTAATAGATTCCTGCACAATAGACAAAGAAAGTCTTTTGTTAAGCTATCAATGATATATGATGATAAACTTGCAATCTTTTTCATTAACACACTGATTGAGAGTCTATAACATCTGCTACTTAAGAATTCAAACTAAAAGCCAATCTCAATCAACAACATTTGATATTCTTATACAACAAATAATGACGATCAATGATGCACAATGGTAAGGAAATAAAATTTAAGTGTAGATTGAAAATAAAGCCCAGAATATACAGTCTACAAACCTTCTCTGCTTTCTATTGTATAGGAAATTGGCAGGCTTGACATCTCTATGAATGATTTTGAAGCTGTGAACCCTCTTCAAGGCTATCAATAAGTTCATCAAGTAATCCTGTAGTTCGTGGGTGCTTAAACAACCAACATAATCCTAAAAAGCAAAGAATGTTTACATTGACTTCCCATGCAAAAATGCGAGTTTAAAACAAAAGTGAGATTTGAAGAGATTTAAAGAGAGTCATTTGAAAAAATCTACAAAAATATAAGTTTTGAAGCAGGGAAAACTCTTCTCTCTTCAGTGGTATTCCAAAAACCATGAGAGATATCTCAGACCTCTGAAGGTTAGAAAACTCTTAATCCCCATGGTGAGTATATATCTCTCACCCTTTGCTAACCACCTATTCAGCAATGATTAAAGGCCTTTACTTGGCCTGAGTCTGCCCACTGACCAACCAACAACTCTTTCTCTAAGTGACTGATATGACACATGCAAAACATACCCTAATCAAAGACCATCTCGGGTAAAAGGAATAACTACTGAGAGAAAAAGAAAGTAGAAATTAACTGTAGGTGTTTGCAGAACTGACTTTTACATGTAGAAAAGTTTATAGGAAGAGTACCTATACCATGGTGGCAGGGATAGTGTGTTACACTCACCACTTGACTTTATGCTGATCAATGTTTCATTTAATTGCCTCTCCTCTTCTCATCACTTGTCTTCCTTATTGTATAATACTGTTTTCATAGCTACTTCTCTGGCATAGTTCTCTATTCAAGGTTCATCCAGTATTGTCTTCAATCACATGTCTACTCTTCCTTTGAATGTTTCTGTAATTATGCCATTTAAATCTATTAATCACCCAGAACTGCATAAAATAATCATCCTGACTTCCTTGTTGGGGATTCGTGTGTCCTTGTTAAAAGCCTTTTTGGTATGTTTCCAGGAATTACTCTTAACTCAATGATTCTGTTTCATCCTTGCTTGGTTGCTTTCAGGTTCAAAACATTGTTCTTTATTCCCTTTATTTGATGCCAAGCATATATCATTTATGCTAAAGACTTGAAAGCTCTGGATCTTTTAAATATTTACGGTAATTCACGTGCTCCTTTCTAATTGTCTTATTTGTGAAATGTTTCTGTATTCTCTAACTTGTTTAACTTAATTTACTTTACTGATGACTATAAAACACAGCAGTATTCAAGTTTATTTCTTGTATAAACATTAAACATTTTCATCATTAATTGTCTGCCTTTTGTTGCAAATGTTCTCATATCATTCCATTCATTAATTTGGCTTGAAAGCACTATCTTTTCAATATATTCCTTTAAACAAATTTTTTCACTGATATCACTGATAATTATTCCCTAATCCCTGACGTTTGCTTCACTCTCCCTTTTCCCACGGGGCCTCTGTAAGAAGGCACTGCAATAGTGAAGCTATCCCATCAAATATGTTCAAATTTCTCTTCATTGTACTTCATTAAGTTCAAATCTGCCCAACTGTGCATATTATCCAGATATTTTTGAAGATTTTCTTAACCTTCTACATTCTCTAATGCTTTCTTTACTCTCATTTCTTCAGGGGTAGAGAGGCATCAAAATAGTCAATCTTCAAGATGCCAGTTTCCATACAGAAACCAGCAGCCAGGAACATAGCTTAGGTCCAAGCCCTAGGCCTCTAATGGGAACACACGCAGACAGCTCACAAAATCAGTGAAAAGGATGTTGTCACCCTCAGGCTCCCAGCACTTACTTACCTCATAATGCTTGGAAGACAGCATCAGCCCTAAGAAAGATTTTTCAAAAGAGAGGGGAAAGAGGGGCAGGTAACACAAACTCGGAAAAATGTTAGCAAGATACTGTCCTAGGAAGAAAGAGTTTTTCACACATCACAACTAACATTACTCTTCAGAGTCAGTCATTAGGTCCATACTGACTGCTTAGTTATTCAACCATATGGACTGACACAACACTCTGTACAAGATATCCTACTTCTCTATTTCCAATGCAGGTATTAACAAGGAGATCCAAAATCACCTGTTTCTTACTTTATCTTTTTAAGAGTCATGATTCAAAAGCAAATCCCTATGTAGAAGTGTGTGGAAAAAGAGGTCAGTGTTGGTGAAGGCAAAGATGGACATGTTTGATGGTATAAGAGTCCCATTGTTGTTATACGGCTGAAAGGCTTGAACCCTAGATAGATTAGAAAAAAAAAAGGGGGTACAGAAAAGGGTGGATATGCTGGAAAGGAAATTTCTGAGAACAGTAAGTGGTGTGAGGAGGATCAAATGGAAAAAGAAATGACAGGGTATGAATAAGTTGTGGCATTAAGAGGAGTAAGTATGAGAGAGCTAAAGGTGTGCTGAAATGACTTGGACACAAGCAGTATGTTTAAAGAAAGAAACCTTGATGTTCTGGCACTCAGAGAAACAAAGCTAGAGGGTAAAGAGGAAGAACTGTTTTGATATGTTTTAAGAATAAAGTCAGGGACTGCTTAGAGGACAAGAGCTAAGGAAGGAGTAGCACTACTCCTGAAGCATGAGTTGTGGGAGTATGTGAAAGAGTGTAAGGAAGTGAATTCTAGACTGATGTGGGTAAACATGAAAGTGGATGACAAGAGATGGGTGAGTGTTTTTAAAGCAGCTGAGTAAGTGCATCAGCAGTTTTGATGCATGAAACTGGGTATTAATGATGGGTTATTTAAATGCAAAAGTGAGTAAGGTGGCAGTTAAGGGTATAACTAGGGGGCATAGGGTATTCAGTATCATGAATGGAAGTGGTGAAGAGCATGTGGAGTTGTGTGCTGAAAAAGGATGGGTGATTGGAAATATCTCATTTAAAAAGAGGGCCATACACGTATACATATGTGAGTAGGAAAGATGGTCAGCGGGCATTATCAGACTTTCGGATGTAAATGTGGTGAGAGGGGCAGCTGTTGGGATGTCTCATCACTATCTTGTAGAGGCAAGGGTAAAGATTTGTAAAGGTTTTAGGAAACAAGGAAACGTTATTCGTGAAAGAGAGTAGTGGAAGTACATGAGCTTGGAAAAGAGACTAGTGTGAAAAAAAAAAGAAAGATTCAGTGTAGAATGGCAAAAGGTGAGAGTAAGTGAAGTGAGGGGACTGGATGAAGAATGGAAGGTATTTATGGAAGCAGTGCTGGCATGTGCAAGAGATGCATGTAGCATGCAAAAGGTGGGAGGTAGGCTGATTAGAAAGAATAGTGGGTGGAAGGATGAAGAAGTAAAGTTGCTAGTGAAAGAGGAAAGGGAGGCATTTGGGAGGTACTTACAGAGAATGAGTACAAATGATTAGGGGATGTATAAGAGGAAGCAGGAGGAGGTCAAGAGGAAGGTACAGAAGTTAAAAAGAGGGCAAATGAGAGTTGGGGTGAGCGATTATCAGTAAACTTTAAGGAGAATAAAGTGTTTTGAAAGGAGGTTAATAACGAGCAAAAAACAAGAGAACATATAGGAACATCAGTAAAGGGGACCAAAGGGGAAGTGGTAATAGGTAGTGAGGAAGTGAGGGCGAGTGAATATTTAAGGACTGTTGAATGTGTTTGATGATAGGGTGGCAGGTGTAGGGTGTTTGGGTCATGGTGGTATGAAAACTGAGAGTTATGGAGAGTGGTTTGGTGAAGACAGAAGAGCTGGTGAAAGCCTTACAAAGGATGAAATGTGGCAAGGTGGCTGGAGTGCATAGTAGTACTGCTGTTGAATTTATCAAGAAAAGTGGGAGACCGTGTTGTTTACTGGGTAGTTAGGATTTTCGATGTATGTATGGATTATGGTTAAGTGCTTCAGGACTGAGGGGAATGCATGTATAGTGTCACTGTATTAAGGCAAGGGGGATAAAGGTAAGTGTTTAAACTACAGAGGTATGAGTTTGTTGAGTGTGCCTGTTAAATTGTATGGGAGGGTGGTGATTGAGTGAAGGCATGTACAGAGCATCAGACTGGGGAGGAACAGTGTGGTTTCAGAAGTGGTAGAGGATGTGTGGTTCAAGTGTTTGCACCGAAAAATGTGTGTAAAACGGATAGATATATACGTGGCATTTATGGATCTGGAGAAAGCATATGATGGGGTTGATAGAGATGCCTTGTGGAAAGTCTTAAGAATATATAGTGCGGGAGGAAAGCTGCTAGAAGCTGTAAGAAGTTTTTATCAAGGGTGTAGGGCATGTGCACGAGTAGGAAGAGAGGAGAGTAAATGGTTCCAAGTGAAGGTTGGTCTGGGGCAAGGGTGTGTGATGTCATCATGGTTCCTAAATCTATCTATGGATGGGGTGGTGAGGGAGGTAAATGCAAGAGTCATAAAGACTGGGGTGAGTATGCAGTCTGCAGGGGATGAGAGGGCCTGGGAAGAGAGTCAGTTGTTGTTCGCAGATGATACAGCACTGGTGGCTGATTCGAGTGAGAAACTGCAAAAGTTGGTGACTGAGT
>JAYMFT010209071.1:0-10167 GCA_038088735.1 Panulirus argus | reverse complement strand
TATACCTTCTACCATCACACTCTGTACTGTAACAACACCATCAGCAATGACTCCACCCTCTTCTGACTTGATGTGAACCCACTATACGCTCTCTCTCTCTCTCTCTCTCTCTCTCTCTCTCTCTCTCTTTTAACGTTTGAGGTTCCAGCCATAGACAAAAGTCCACACCAAGGCCGGGACTTCATTGAAAAATAGAAAGGTAAATTAAAGAGAAAAAGAAGATACAAGGGAAAGTATTTACGAATTTTGGGGGAAGTAAAAATCCTGTCTTTTAGAATATGCCAGATCATAGTTGTTGAGAGACATGAGGGAATAGAGAGTTCCAAAGCTTCAAGGCGTAGGGAAAGAAACAGTTATCAAAACGGCCCACCCTTGTGTTGCCAACAGCAACACAGTGACCATGTGATGCAGCAGCTTGCTTCATTCCTCTGTCCAGCCTATCTCTCATTCCATCATTCCACACAGCGGTCAGGAATATGGGTAGAGTCCTAACTCACCCATAATTTGTTCTAGTTCATTGAGAATGAAGAACGCGTGGGTTTCAATCCCACCATCATCCGTATAGAAGGAATTCAACCATTTCCTAAGGTGAAAGCTGAAATGTTTAGGGATTTCATATATGCTATTCCAAACTGCATACGATCTTATTTTGTATGTGTACTGACTAAACCATATCAAGCAAATTTTCGTGTATGACCATTAAAATCACACTGTATTCTGTAAATCAAGCACCAAGTATCTGATTTACCCTAAAGCTACCCTTAAACTTCTGTACATTGCACAATGTACACCCAATGTAATGCTGTTTTCACTTTACATTGTAATGTTTGTACTTGTAGCCAAACGAGCATACTGAGTATAAATACATACCATGTTACCTTGTTTTGTATTACGCCAATGCCATTAATGTTGTTCCTCGCATTTTGGCGATACCAAGGCTCTCTGAGTCCCTGGGCCCTCACCCAGCCCCCCTTTTCACCCTCCTATGCCCAAGTGCTGTACCCACTGTACGCTCTGTACTGCCCTCCACCTGTCCTGAGCTATATACCTCCACCCATAACATTACTGAAACTATTTTTCCAGTATATTGAAATACATCTGAACTTAAGAATTCGAAATTAATTTCGGACTTTCTCTACCCATATCTCTCTTTTCTAACTTTTCTTCTTTATTTGCAGCTAAACGTGCGCGTCTCCCAAGTCTTTCGTTGTTTGTTTGTCAGTGTGTGTGTATGTGCGTGTGTGTGTGTATGTGTGTGTGTTTTTGTGTGTGTGTGTGTGTGTGTGTGTGTGTGTGTGTGTGGGTAATTATTATCTATTGGTACTGTACAGAGAGGAATTTTTACTCTAGTGGGGTCCCATCTCTTGGACATTCTCTACCATCATACAACTATCTAAATTTCTGTATACTGTCCGTACTGGCAATTTTATTTTTATTCAGTTCACCTACAATTCATCCTTTATATAATCACTTCTTCACTCTTTTTGTCGAGTTTCTTTCTAATTTCATGCTATGTCCTCTGGTTGTCTCAGGTCTCTTAATTTTGCCACTATCTTTGCTGCCTTCCTCTGGACCTTCTCTATTAGTTCTTTGTGTGTCTTATAGAGCGGTGACCAAACATTAGAAGCATATTCTAGTTTCCAGCAACATCAGGTGTATTTTCGCCTATGAGATCCTTGAATTCCAATTCTTTACCATTTATTATTGCTCTATCTGCATCTGTATACATTCCCTTCAGTCTGACATTTCCATCACTTAACATTCCTGACCACTTGGTGATACTAAGCGGTATCGACACTCATAATATCATCATGCGTCCATTCCATTCCACAATTACTCCGATAGTATATAATTTCTTTTGTACATTTTTTCTAAAAGTTTCCTTTAGCATCATGTTTTGGTCTTCATCTGTCCTATCCTTGCATCTCTCGAGGAAGTTTTCGTTGTTGACATCATCAAAGTGGTTTATAATCGGAAAAGTTGTGATCAGGTAACTCCTTACTCTTCTCTCTTCCATGGCGGATAAATTTAAAGCCTCTAACCTTTTCATGTGACTCAGATCTCTTAAATTTGGCTCTGTCTTTCTTGCCCTCCTCTGAACCTTCTCTATTAGTTCTTTGTGCTTTTTTAAGTGCGGTGACCATACTTGAAAAAAAGCGCATTCTAGTTTTGGTCTGGTGAATATTTGGTCTTGCTGAATATTTCCTCACCCATGTCCTTAACTCCTATTCAGATATTTGGCAGCACAGTTTGCCTCCTTTACTATTCTCCTCCCGCAGAGCTCTGGCCGCAGGATGGGCACCATGTCACAACTCCTAAGTCGCCTCCACACACACAGATACCTTACGTTTACTCAGGTTGATGTTCATCAACTATTAACAAACGAACTTTTTGAGATTGTTTACGTCTCCTGATGCAATTCTCTTCGCTTTTCACTTCCCGCATGACCTTGGCATCATCTGCGAACATATCCAGGTGGGAGTCCATCCCTTCGGGCAAGTCATTTACAAAATCAAGAGAAGCAACGGTGACCTCCACCCATATCGAGAAGGCTCCCCTGTCATGCGTCCTTTGTCCCCATTCAGTAAGATGATCTCTTCTCCATTCATGTGGTCCCTCCCGTACTCCTGCCTGAAGCCTGAGTGTGTGTGTTTGTTGTACAGATAACGTGAACGTATTAACGTCCAAGGCTGGCCTCATTTTGTCCTTCCGTGTGTTCATTGGCTTCTTGAAGAAAGTGTGCAGCCCTGGCGCGGGAGAGAGAGAGAGAGAGAGAGAGAGAGAGAGAGAGAGAGAGAGAGAGAGAGAGAGAGAGCAGCCAGCCAGTACTGGCTCTCGCTGGCCGCCTTCCGGACCCGTCTCCAGGCAACAAAACACCACTCACCTCCCGCACTGTTTGCCAGCTGCCATACTGCCGCACCTGCTGACCTACCACCACCACCGCCCTGTAAACAACACAACTAGTTTGTAACTACCACCACCAGCCACTAAGAATCACCATCAACGTGTAAATACCGCCGCCTGTAAGTACACCTTAAGCCTGTTAGTACCATCTCCAGCCTGTAAGTACCACCAGCAGCTTATAGGTACCACTACCAGCTAGAAAGCATCACTATCAGCTTGTAAGTTTCACCAACAACATGTAAGTACCATCACCAGCTTGTAAGTTCCACCATCAGCCAGTAAATACCAACACCAGCTTCCAAGTACCACCACAAGCCCGTAGATACCACTTCCAGCCTTTAAGTGCTACCACCAACTAGTATGTATCACCACCAGCTAGTACCACCACTAGCCTCTAATCACCACCACCAACCTGTAACTACCAGTACTAGTTTGTAAGTACCACCACCATCCTGTAAATACCACCACAAGCCTGTAAGTACCCCTACCAGCCTGTATATGCCCTAAATATCTTGTAAGTACCACCACCTGCCTGTAATTACAACCACCATCTTGTCTTTACCGTCATTAGCCAAGAAGTACCACCGCCAAGCACCAAGTGCCGCCGTAATTCAGAAAGTATCGCCACCAGCCAGCAGTTTCACCGTTAGCCAGTAAGTACCAGCATCTACTCGTAAGTACCACCACCAGCCAGTGAGCACCGGCATCAATTAGCCAGTAAATACCACGACCAGCCAGTATAAAACTACATCAGCCGAGTGCCATTACCTACCAGTAGGAACGCCATTCAGTAATTACCAGCATCAAACAACCAATGTGAACGCCAGTCAGTAAGTACCAGTGCCAACCAGTATAAATTCTGGGCAGTAAGTACCAGGCACATACGTGAAGGCACCCGACACTTCAGCAGCAGCCCGGCGGTAAGTACCAGTGGGAAGTAGTACTCCCCGACGGCCATTGACGAGGAAGGTATCGGAACAACATTACTCGTCATTGATTTAGTCAATTGACTGTGTGCCTGACTGACGAGGTATGCCAAAGCCTGAGTGCTCCGGCCACTCCACACTCCTCGTTCCAGGCTCAGTCCACACCCTACGTTCCAGGAAGACTTTCAGCTTATAGTCCTTCAGGCAGTGTCCACCCTGGGTGTTCCGTGGGCGGCTTAGGTTCCCAGCATTCTGGGAAAGGCAGTGAAACAGCTAAGAAGTTGCACCATGCAGCCTGCAGAGGATATGCTGCATTGGAAATTCCATAAGAAAGTTTGCGTGGGAATATTACCCTACTTTTATGCTTAATTGAGGTACCCAGGGGAGGCTACTCAGATGAAAAATAAGGCAAGTTAAGTGTTGTGAGTCATTATTTCTTACTTATCGAACAGGCTTATCTACTGACAATCAATACCATCGACGTATCTTTCAAGTCGTGATTTATAGGTACCGAAAGTACTGGTATTGATAATATCTAGTGCTAGTTTATTCTACAACTGGGAACAAAAAATGGTCCACGTTAGCATTACATCTTACTTTTACTTTCCTACTGTTATTTCCGGAAGTTGACTCGCTATCTAATGTGGAGAAATTGTCGTGTGAATTGCTGTCAAAATTATTTATCATTTTGAAAACTTCTCATAGATTACCTCGGAGTTTATGTAGGAGCATCTGTAGCAAACAAACTGTACTGTATGGGGAGGGTTCTACTCTCGTAGGGCCCCATCTCTTGAACTTCCTTTACTATCATACAGCTTTCCAACATTTCTTTCTCCCCCACATTTTCAGTCTCATAACTCGATTTATTCCATTCACTCACTAATATTGAAAAGTTTCTTGCTTTATTTCACGTTATGGCAGCTGGCTATTCTTTCCTCGCATTTTTCGAATTGTTCACTGTCTGTTCACTGTCTACATCATCACGATGTTTAACAGCTTAAAGGGTGTGATCAGGTCACCCTTTACTTCTCTCTTTTCCATGGTGGACAAATTTAGTGTTCTAGCCTTTCCTAGTATCACTACTCAGCAATCCTAATACTAGTTTTTTGTGTTTCTTTAGTTGCAATAATTGAAACTGAAAATGATATGCTAGAGTTGCTCTGATATAGGTAGTGAACAGTTTGTTGAACATTTCCTTATTCATATACTTGAACGCATTTTTGATATTAAGCAGCAGACAGTTTGCCTCCTCTCCTCTTCTCCTAAGATGAGTTGCGGACAATGTCGACTCTCAAGTCTCTCTCACACACAAATATCTGCAGCTTATTTCGTGCTAGATAATAATCTTATCGAGGGCTTTCTATGTGTCTCATCCTCATTACTTTACACTTACTCGAGTTAAATTTCATCAACAATGTACTATACCAACTTTAGAGTATGTCTAGGTCCCTTAGACAATGTGATTCTCCTCGCTCTTTACTTCACTCGTGGCCTTGGCTTCATTTGTAAACATTTGCAGGGAGGAGTTCAATCATCCTGGTAAGTTATTCACATAGATCAAGAAGAGCAATGGTCCCAGAACAAACCCCTGAGGCACGACACTGGTGACCTCAACTCCTTTTGAGGAGGCTCCACTAACATGCGTCCTTTGTTCTCTGACACCAAGATCTGTCTACCGCACGAGTTCTCCTCGAAATTCTTGCTTGAAAATCCAGCCTCTTTACAAGCCTTCTATGAAGAACAGAGTCTAATGCGCTCTAACAGTCCAAATACAATAATGGATAAAAACTCGTTGGCAAACGTTTTACCTCGAATGAGACAAGGTACTTTTTCTTCAACAGGATTATTAACATATGGAATGATTAACAGATTAAAGGAGCTGATTACAGTACCATAGATACGGTTAAACAGAAAACCTGATAAATGTTTTGTTTCAAACCCACGACTGGCATTATCTGCACCTCCTTAGCTATATGAAAAGTTTACAGGTCTCTGTATATCTTTCTACTTCTCCCAAATCAATCAATGAGTTTGTTCTATTTCGCTACTTCAAACAGTCTCGTTAGGACCCAGTGGTCTGTTGTTGTTTGAATTCATTGGTATTCGTTTGTGTTTGTCCAAAATGGAACTCATTTACAGAAATTTAAGAAGTTTGTTTCATATGATCTCTTTTCGAAATGGTGTCTCTCACTTTGGTAGTTTCTCCTTTGCAGAAAGTCATCCATTTCTTGCTTTCTGTTATACCTGAGTGTGTGTGTGTGTGTGTGTGTGTGGGTTTCTTTGTGAGTAATTATTTATTTGTGTTGTACAAGGAGGCTGTTCTACACACGTAGGGTCTCAACTCTTGAACTTCTTGTACTATAATACATCAGTATAGAATTCTGCATGTTGTCTACATTCATGATTTTATCATTCAGTTTGTTCTACTTATCCACCACTCGTACCATAAAAGTACTTCTTTTCTAGTAAATATCTTTCATAATTGTACGTTTTGGCTTCTGGTTATTCTGTCATTCAACCGGTCGATGGACTGTTCATTGCAGTTACCTATTTGTATTTTTTTTTTTTTCATACGTATTCGCCATTTCCCGAATCAGCGAGGTAGCATTAAGAACAGAGGACTGAGCCTTAGAGGGAAAATCCTCACTTGGCCCCCTTCTCTGCTCCTTCTTTCGGGAAAGTAAAAACAGGAGGGGAGGATTTCCAGCTCCCAGCCCCCTCCCCTTTTAGTTGCCTTATACGACACGCAGGGAATACGTGGGAAGTATTCTTTTTCCCCTATCCCCAGGGATGATTACTGTAATTATTGTACTTATATCTACTGCTCGGGGAGGAAAGGTTTGTCCCATCTCTTGAACTTTTGCTACCACCAAATAACTTTTGAAACTTATGTCTGCTCTCTACACACAATTTTATCATTGTTCCATTTATCTTTAGTTTTGATCAGGTCACCCTTTTTTCCTCTATCTTCTATGATGGGGAAATTTAAGGGTTTTTGCGTTACCATTTAATTCTAATAGTAGTAACTTTATTGTACTTTCCTGGACCTTCTCTCTTAGTTCTTTTTGCTTCTATAAGCGCTCAGACCAAACTTGAGAAGCATATTCTAGTTTTGGCATAATGTAGAGCGTGAACAGCTTGCCGAATATTTTCGCAATACATATAATTGAATACTGATCTAATATTTGTCAACAAAATGTTTCCTTTACTATTCACTGAAAATAGGGCCCTGGCGACAGGTTGGTGAAGATGTCAACTCCCAAGTCTTTCTCACACACTGATTCCTGAAGCTCATTTCCTGTTATATGATTCTCATATCGATGCCTTCTTTCGCTGCGTCCTATTCCCATTAAGAGGGTGGAATTTCATCAAACATACACCAGACTAGGTTTGGGCTTTGTCAAGGTTCCCTTGAAGAAGCATGCAATTCCCTTCTCTTTTCACTGTTTTTTTTTTCATCATCTGCAACCATGTTCATGTAGGACTCCTACCTATGAGGAAGTCATCTACATAGATCAAGAATAGCAATGGTCCTAGAACAGACCCTTGCGGCATGCCATTGGTGTCATCAATTTACTTCGAGAAGGTTCCCCTGATATGTGTTAATTGCTCCCATCTACTATGATGATAACTTTCCTTCAGCTGAAGATGTGAACCTCTTATAGATCCAGCTTTCTAAGTATTCTCCTGTATAGTGCAGTTTCAAATGTTTTCTGGCATCCAGATACAAACAATCCACCCAGCCTTCTTTTTTTTTCTAAAAGAGCTCGCTCTCTAGTAGAAATCTAAGATGTTGTTGATTCAGCATGAATTCCGTTCCTATAAACATATTGTCTGTCGCTTAGAAATTTCATCTAGACCACGAGCGTTTCATGGGCCGAGGGCCCTCTGTACTTCTGTTCTTTCCAAGAACACCTTCCCATTTCATCTCACTGGTGTTAGAGCTATGGTTGTCTTCCACTGCGAAAAGTCTCATGAATCTCTTATTCATTTCTTCCTAGATCTTTACATTATCCTCTATAACTATTCCTTCTGAATCCTTTCACCACATTAGCTTTTCTTTAGCTGACATTTCATTTCTGGTATTATAATGTGAAAGTTTCTGAATTGCCTTGACCACCATATTCCTTTCAAAATTTCTCCTTTTTTCCATTCTTATCCTGCTATATATGTTTCTTGTTCTCTCACACATTATAAAAAGTAGTTGGGTGGAGTTCCGAATTTATCTTCGTCAGAGCACATGGCCAATTTCGCGATTTTTAGAATCGTTTTTTGAACCACTCCCTCCTGAACCTGAACCTTTTCTCTGCATATGAGGCCAAAGGCACCCATGTTCCAACTCCTTCATCACAGAACCTTCAACCAGTCTCCAGGCACCGGCCATCATTTCTCAGTACATATTACCGTAGAAACCATTGAACTGTGTCGTTTCCTCGATTGTATTTCCTCTTTAAGCCTTAGCTCATCTCCACTTTCTTGCACTGTCATTTCTAAATATTCAAACTGTAGCATAACATGATGACTTTTTCCAGTTTGTGCACCGTAAATGATACTCTCAATTTTCATGTGACTATGTGTGAAAATAAGATCTACAAATGATGGTGTATTAGTCCCAGTGTTTTCCATTGACATGCTGGCGCAGGAAATATTCCTATATATATCCCAGGAACTTTTGTCTGCATGATTATTCCTCCCCATGAGACCCCAAATTCCTCCAGACTGTTTATAACGAAATCTTTCATTATTGCTACTTTACCATTTATGAGACATGTGTACTTTACTGCTTCTTGCATCACTCTGATCGTTCAGTTCTTTGTTCTGAAACTTAAGTCTGTTTCGTATTAAGACGGCCATTCCTCCTTCTTCTCAGTCTTCTCTTGTCATCCTCCCTGTCATGTATTCTGCTGAAAACTGCAGGTGAAATTCAGTCCTTCCAGTAAATTTTGTCTCCACAACTCCAGCCGTACCATGCATTTTCCCTAATACGATCCTTGAATTACATTATTTTGTTTGTTTTTGTTTGCTGATAATCCTTCAGCATTTATGTACATTACTTTGGATCTGAAAATTCCATCCCTTAACATTCCTGACCTCCTCCCGGCACCGGCAGGGGTGTTCCCCCCTCCAGCTGCCTCCTGTGACGTCTCCCGTATTTTACCCTGCTACTGTATCCTCTCTCTCTCTCTCTCTCTCTCTCTCTCTCTGTCGGTCTTTATGTACCTCCTGGCTGCATGACTTTATTAGTGTCCGTCTCCTTAAATCCTGATTATATCCACTAATCATCCTCATTTCTTTTATGACAGAAACTGGGCTTACCATGTCTATAGCCGCTAACAGTCTTTAGATCAGCATTCCCTTCTTCTTTACCCTTTCCTCTTTATCTGGCACGTGATCTTCCACTCCAAAAATCCTCAGTGATCTACGTCTATTACTCTCTTACTTCATTTGTCAACCTAATGTCGGCGCCACCCACTTTTTTGCTCCAGCATCAGTGATGACCCTCCACCCCCATGGTTCTGGTCATCTCTTAAATCCCCCTCCCCCTTTCAGTCATCAACCATTCATCCTGTATAAGCGTATACCTTTGAATTCTTACACCAATTGGTTAATAAGTAATCTTGGTTGTTCTGTCTCTATCACTGAATATTATTATCTCTAATGGCTCACGTTATTTTCTGTTACTATCTTTCAGAGTCCCCAGGCCGTTCCTTCGCTGTATTAGTCTTTGCTCTGAATTTGTTCCACAGTCCCAGGAACCACTCCTGGTTCCTCTATCCGTCTGCTATTATTGATGGTCTCTGTACTCTGTCTTACGGGCATTTCCTTCTGATTAACGCGGTCTAAGATATCCAGTAAAAACATTTTTGACCTATTTCGCTATTCAGTCATTGGACCATCTTTCCTCAGGTTACATTTTTTCTGGCTATTTTTCTTTTTTTCTGTTGAAGGTTCCAGTCACGGACAAAAGTCCACATCAAGACCAGGCCCTAATTAAAAAAAAAAAAAAGAGAGAATTAAGAAACGGGAAAAAAGATAGCGAAAGTATTTACGAATTTTTGAGAAAGTGAAAGACCTATCTTTTGAAATGAGCCAAGTCATAGTTATTGGGAAAGACATGAGATGGTAGAGAGTTCCAAAGCTTCGACGTGTAGGGAAAAAAGCTGGTATCAAAACGGCGCACCCTTGAGTTGCCGATGGCCACACATTAATCATGTGACGCAGCAGCTTGCCGAGTATTGCGTAGTCTAGCTAGCGGTGGGGACACACAAGCAGCCAGCTCTCGGGAGCAAAAGCCAAAGTAATACCTATAGAAAAGGGAAAGTGAACCAACATTGCG
>JAYMFT010209060.1:0-11539 GCA_038088735.1 Panulirus argus | reverse complement strand
TTTGCGCTACCGCTCACAGGATGAGTATGGGGTGCACAATAAATTTGCCGGGGTTTTCCCGGCACAAATCAAATCATGTGTCAACTTGGTGGATGGTGGGGCCAGGATGGGATGGTGCCAAGTGTCAGCTTGTTGGGTGGTGGAGCCAGGGTGGGATAGAGTCAAGTGTCAGCTTAGTGGATTGTGGGACCAGGATGGGATGGCGTCAAGTGTCATCTTGGTGGATGGTGGGGCCAGGATGTGGTTTTGTCAGATATCAGCTTGATGGCTGGTGGTGCCTGGGTGTGATGGTGTCAAGTGTCACTTGGCGAGTGGTGGGGCCTGGATGGGATGGTGTCAGATGTCAGCTTGGTGGGTGATGGGACCTGAATGGGATGATTTCAAGTGTCAGCTTGGTGGGTGTCGGGCCGGGATGGGATGGTGTCAAGTGTCAGCTTGGTGGAAAGTGGGACCATGATGAGATAGTGTCAAGTCTCAGCATGGTGGGTTGTAGGACCAGGATAGGATGGCATCAAAGGTCAGTTTGGTGGGTGGTGGGACCTGGACGAGATGGTGTCAAGTGTCAGCTTGGTAGGTGTGGGACCAGGATGGGATGGTGTCAAGTGTCATCTTGTAGGATGGTGGGGCCAGGATGTGGTTTTGTCAAGTGTAAGCTTGCTGGATGTAGGGGCCAGGATGGAATGGTGTAAAGTGTCAGCTTTGTGGGAAGTGGGGCCATGATTATTTGGTGTAAAGTGTCAGCTTGATGGGTTGTGGGGCCCAGGATTGGATGGTGTCAAGTGTCACCTTGGTCATGTGGGACCAGAATGTGATGGTGTCAAATGTCACTTGGTGGGTGATTGTACCAGGATCGGATGGTGTCAGGTGTCAGCTTGGTGGGTGGTGGGGCAAGGATGTGATAGTGTCAAGTGTCAGCTTGGCGGAAGGTGGGACCAAGATGGGATGGCGTCAATTGTAAGCTTGGTGGATGGTGGGACCAGGATGGAATGGTGCCATGTGTGAACTAAGTGGGTGGTGGGACCAGGTTTCAAGTGTCAGCTTGGTGGGTGTTAGGGCCATGATGGGATGGTGTCAAGTGTGATCTTGGTGGGTGGTGAGGCCAGGATGGGATTGTGTCAAGTGTCAGCTTGGTGGGTGGTGGGACTATATATGGATGGTGTCAAGTATAAGCTTGGTTGGTGGTGGAGCCAGGATGGGATAGAGTCAAGTGTCAGCTTGGTGGGTTGTGGGACCAGGATGGGATGGTTTCAAGTGTTAGCTTGGTGGGTAGTGCGACCTGGATGGAATGGTGTCAAATGTCAGCTTAGTGGATGGTGGGGCTAGGATATAATAGTGTCAAGTGCCAGCTCGATGGGTGTTAGTGCCAAGATGGGATGGTGTCAAATGTCAGCTTGGTGGGTTGTAGGACTTGGATGGGATTGTGTCAAGTGTAATACTGGAGTGTGGTGGGGCTAGGTGGGATGGTGGGACCAGGATGGGTTGGTGTCAAATGTCGTCTTGGTGGATGGTGGGGCCAGTATGTAATCGTTTCAAGTGTCACCTTGGTGGGTGGTGGGGCTAGGATGGGATGGTGTCAAGTGTCAACTTCGTGGTTCGTTGGACCAGTACGGAATGGTATCAAGTGTCAGCTTGGTAGGTGGAGAGGCCAGTATGGGATGTTGTCAAGTGTGAGCTTGGCGGATGGTGGGGCCAGGATGAGATGGTGTCAAGTGTCAGCTTTGTGGGTGGTGGGGCCTGGATATAATGGTGTCAAGTACCATCTTGGTGGGTGTTGGGACCAGGTTTGAATGGTGTTGTCAGCTTGGTGGGTAGCGGGACTTCGATAGGATGGTTTCAAGTCTAAGCTTGGCGGATGGTGGGGCTAGTGTGGGGTAGTGTCAAGTGGCAGCTTGTTGGGTGGTGGGACGAAGATAGGATGGTGTCAAGTCTCATCTTAGTGGATGGTGGCGTCTGGATTTAATGGTGTCACCTGTCAGCTTGGCGGGTGGTGGGGCCAGGATGGGATGGTGTCAAGTGTCAGCTTGGCGGGTGTTGGGACCAAGATTGGATGGTGTCAAGTGTCATCTTTGTGGGAAGTGGGGCCATGATGGGACAGTGTCAAGTGTCAGCTTTTTGGGAAGTGGGACATGATGGGATGGTGTCAAGTGTCTGTTTAGTGAGTGGTGGGACAAGGATGGGAGGGTGTCAAGTGTCATCTTGGTGGGTAGTGGGGTCAGGATGGGATGGTGTCAAGTGTCAGCTTGGTGGATGATGAGACCAGGATGGGATGGTGTCAAGAGTCAGCTTTGCGGGTGGTGGGGCCAGAATGGGATAGTGCCAAGTGTCAGCTTGGAGGGAAGTTGGGCCATGATGAAATGGTGTCAAGTGTCAGCTTGGTGGAAGGTGAAACCAGGATGTAATGGTGTCAAGTGTCAGCATGGTGGGTAGTTGGGCCGGGATGGGATGGTGTCAAGTGTCTGCTTGGTAGGTGGTGGGACCAGGATGGGACGGTATAAAATGTCAGTCTGGTGGGTGGGGTCCAGGATGGGATGGTGTCAAGTGTCAGCCTGGTGTCAAATGGGGCCATGTTGGGATAGTGCCATGTGTCAGCTTGGCGGGTGGTGGAACAAAGATGGGATGGTGTCAAGTGTCAGCTTGGCGGGTGGTGGGGCCAGGATGCGATGATGTCAAGCGTCATCTTGTTGGGTGGTTGGGCCAGGATGGGATGGTGTCAAATGTCACCTACGTGGGTGCTGGGACCAGAATGGGATGGTTTCAAGTGTCAGCTTGGTGGATGTAAGGCCGGGATGGAATGGTGTCAAGTGTCAGCTAGGTGGATGGTGGGGCCAGGTTGGGATGATGTCAAGTGTCTGCTTGGTGGGTGGTTTGACCAGGATGGGATAGTTTCAAGTGTCAGCTTGGTGGGTGGTGGGGCCAGGATGGGATCGTGCCAAGTGTCACTTGCTGGGAGTTGGACCATGATCTGATGGTGTCAATTGTCAGCTTGGTGGTGTATTGGGGCCATGATGGGGTGATGTCAAGTGTCAGCTTGGTGGTTGGTGGGGCCAGAATGGGTGGTGTCAAGTGTCAGCTTGGCGGGTGGTGGGACCAGAATTGGATAGGGTCAAGTGTGAAATTGGTGGGTGGCGGAACCAGCATAAGATGGTGTCAGCTGTTAGCTTTGTGGGTGGTGGGGCTAGGATATAATGGTGTCAAGTGTCAACTTGATGGGTTTTGGGACCACGATGGGATAGTGCCAAGTGTCATCTTGGTGGATGGTGGAGTCAGGATGGGATAGTGCTAAGTGTCAGCTTGGTGGATGGTGGGGCAAGGATGGGATGGATGTCAAGTGTCAGCTTGGTGGGTGGTAGGGCCAGGGTGGGATAATGTCTTGTGTCAGCTTGGTGGGTGGTGTGGCCAGGATGGAATGGTGTCAAGAGTCAGCTTGGCGGGTGGTGGGACCAGAATTGGATAGTGCTAGGTATCAGCTTGGTGGGAAGTTGGACCATGATGAAATAGTGTCAAATGTCAGCTTGGTGGGGGGCCAAGATGGGATGGTGTCAAGTGTCAGCTTGATGGGTGGTTGGGCCAAGATGGGATAGTGCCATGTGTCAGCTTGGTGGGTGGTGGGACCAGAATGGGATCGTGTCAAGTGTAATTTTGGTGGGTTGTGGGACCAGGATATAATGGTGTCAAGTGTCAGCTTGGTAGATGGTGGGGCCATGATGGGATGGTGTCAAGTTTCATCTTGGTGGGTGTTGGGACCAGGATGGGATGGTATCAAGTGTCAGCTTGGTGAGTGGTGTCCTGGATGGGATGGTGTCAAGTGTCAGCTTGGTGGGAAGTTGGGCCAGGATGGGATAGTGTCAAGTGTCAGCTTGGTGGGGGCCAGGATGAGGTATCAAGTGTCATCTTGGTGGGTGTTTGGACCAAGATGAGATAGTGTCATATATCAGCTTGGTGGGTGGTGGGGCCAGGATGGGATGGTGTCAAGTGTCAGCTTGGTGGGTGGTGGGGCCAGGATGGAATGGTGTCAAGTGTCAGCTTGATGGGTGGTGGGGCCAGGATGGGATGGTGTCAAGTGTCAGCTTGATGGGTGGTGGGGCCAGGATGGGATAGTTCCAAGTGTCAGCTTGGTGGATAGTGGGGCCAGGGTGGGATGGTGTCCAGTGTCAGCTTGGCGGCTGGTGCGGCCAGGATGGGATGGTGTCTTGTGTCACCTTGATGGGTCGTGGGTCCGGGATGGGATGGAATCGAGTTTCAGCTTGGCGGCTGGTGGGCCCAGGATGGGATCGAGTCAAGTGTCAGCTTGGTGGGTGATGGGGCCAGGATGGGATGGTGTCCAGCAACACCTGGCCGCCCAAGACTCTTACTGTAAGCAGCTTCCGGTGATAATAAGGTCGACCAGATGGTCAGCACTGTGGTTAAAGAGCCATCCCTACTACCAGCACCTGAGCCATCACCAGCACCAGTAACCGAGCCATCAGCAGTACCAGTACCAGCAACTGAGCCATCACCAGTACCAATAACTGAGCCATCACCAGTACCAGTAACTGAGCCATCATCAGTACCAGTAACTGAGCCATCACCAGTACCAGTAACTGAGCCATCACCAGTACCAGTAACTGCGCCATCACCAGTGCCAGTAACTGAGCCATCACCAGTACCAGTAACTAAGCCAACACTAGCACCAGTAACTGAACCAACACCAGTACAAATATTAGTATCTGAGCCATCACCAGGACCAGTACCAGTAACTAAACCAACACCAGTACCAGTAACTGAGCCGTTACCAATACCAGTACCAGTAAATGAGCCATCACCAGTACCAGTACCAGTAACTGAGCCATCACCAGTATCAGTACCAATAACTGAGCCATCACTAGTACCAGTACCAGTAAATGAGTTATCAAGAGTACCAGTACCAGTAACTGAGCCATTACCAGTACCAGTAACTGAGCCATCACCAGTACCAGTACCAGTAACAAACCCATCACCAGTATCAGTACCAGTAACTGACCCATCACCAGAACCAGTACCAGTAACTGACCCATCACCAGTATCAGTTCCAGTAACTGAGCCATCACCAGTACCAGTACCAGTAGCTGAGTCATCACCAGTATCAGTAACTGAGCCACCACCAGTACCAGTACCAGTAACTGAGCCATCACCAGTACCAGCACTAGTAACTAAGCCATCACCAGTACCAGTAACTGAGCCATCACCAGTATCAGTACCAGTATCTGAGCCATCACCAGTACTAGTACCAGTAACTGAGCCATCACCAGTACCAGTAACTGAGCCATCAACAGTACCAGCACCAGTAACTAAGCCATCACCAGTACCAGTAACTGAGCCATCACCAGCACCAGAACCAGTAAATGAGCCATCACCAGTACCAGTACCAGTAATTGAGCCATCACCAGTACCAGTACCAGTAAGTGAGCCGTCACCAGTACCAGTAACTGAGCCATCACCAGTACCAGTAACCGAGCCATCACCAGTACCAGTACCAGTAACTGAGCCATCACTAGTACCAGTACCAGTAACTAAGCCATCACCAGTACCAGTACCAGTAACTGAGCTATCACCAGTACCAGTACCAGTAACTGAGCCATCACCAGTACCAGTAACAGTAACTGAGCCATCACCAGTACCAGTACCTGTAACTGAGCCATCACCAGTACCAGTACCAGTAACTGACCCATCACCAGTACCAGTAACTGAGCCATCACCAGTACCAGTAACTGAGCCATCACCAGTACCAGTTCCAGTAACTCACCCATCACCAGTACCAGTAACTGAGCCATCACCAGTACCAGTACCAGTAAGTGAGCCGTCACCAGTACCAGTAACTGAGCCATCACCAGTACCAATAACCGAGCCATCACCAGTACCAGTAACAGTAACTGAGCCATCACCAGTACCAGTACCTGTAACTGAGCCATTACCAGTACCAGTACCAGTAACTGAGCCATCACCAGTACCAGTACCAGTAACTGAGCCATCACCAGTACCAGTACCAGTAACTGAGCCATCACTAGTACCAGCACCAGTAACTGAGCTATCACTAGTAGTTTGGGCAGTACCAGCACCATTACCTACTGATGCAGTTCTTTCACTACTTAAGTAGCAACAGTATCAGCAACAGTATCAGCAACGGTAACACCAACAGTAGCAGCACCAGCAATTATAACACCTACAGATGAAGAAGCCTCGATATCATTATCACCAACGGAAGCAACAGCATCATTAATAGCATTAACAGTAGATCATTAACAACAGTATGACCAACGGGAGTATCAGCAGGAATAACACCAACAGAGGGAGCGCCACCACCAGCAGTAGCAGCAACAGTAGGAAGCAAGTGTCAAAGCAGCAACAGGAGCATCAGCAGTGATAGCAGAAACAGTAGGAGCAGCATAGTAAATGTAGCAAGAACAGCTACAGCAACAGTAGCAGCAACGGTAACAGTAAAACGAAGCCGTCATGAGGACCTCAGCCCATCCGAGAGACATCCTGTGGTCGCCTCTCCAGCCCAGGTGTCCAGATAATCCTGGGTCTTCCAGTGCAAGGTGGCAATTGTTGCTTCCTCTCCTGGACGTATTCTATGATCGCACTGGTGCCTTTTGTCTGTTCTGGTTAATGTTATGTTCTTAGTGTATTTTTTTCCCCACTATAAGAGTCACCCAAAACCCTTAACCTTTGAAATAGTAATAACAATTTCTTTACATATTCAGGTCAAAGCCACTTGGAGACGATCCAGAAATCTTGGGGTCTACAGACGAGTTGTCCAGGCCACGAAGACTCTTTGAAGGCTGGAATAAAGGGCCAATTAGCGACCCCGATGAAACCAAAACCTCCGATGTGGAGCACTTCTCGCCCGACGACATTTTGGAGATGCTGTTGGGAGATAAAGAGAGAAGTGATGCTGAGTGAGTATCAGACTGTGTGGACGCTTACTCTCAGGCTTAAGACTCATTGATAAACCTCGGCGGTCTTCTCACATGGAAGATACGTCTATATACGAAATATGTCTCCATCAAAACAACGTCCATCTTGTATATCTGCCTTGCAACTGGCTCTCAAACCAGTCTTAAGCGGTAAAAAATGTTTAGGACTATGTTCTCTAGAAGACATTTAAACTGTTTGCATTTCTCTATATCTGATGTCCCAAAAGTATATCACTAGAAAAACGACTTCCTTAAATGCCACAAGAATGACACATTTGTGACGAGCGACGTATAACGGTGACATTTATATGATAGCAGGACCTGTGCCAGCACTTCTCTCTCTCTCTCTCTCTCTCTCTCTCTCTCTCTCTCTCTCTCTCTCTCTCCATCTCCCTCTTGCTTCCACTCCCCGACCTGCCGCCCTCCAGCTAACCTTTCCTGTCTCGCCAGGGAAACCATCTACCCCCGGCCGGGAAAAGCTGACGCTGCGAAGGGCAAGAAGGGACGTCCAGACCGCCTGACAGGTGAGTGCCAGGCCTCGCGGTGCCCCTCACACATCACGGGTCACTGTCTGCCATGATGGGTTGATGATGAGTCATGTGAGAGTTGGGCAGCCACAGTGGACAGACCAAGGAGTCTGTGTAGTCAGGTGAAGTGGTTTGTAGTGAGCCATTTGTAGTGGGTGTTATGTTAGGTGGGTGACTGTAGCTTTGTTAGAGTGAGTATCTTATTGTGGCTCAGTCATATTAACAATATTTCCTCAGTGGATGTCATGGACCCACCCGCATTGGGTCACTTCCGCATAATAATTCACAGTGGGTTAGTGACCACTTATGATGGTCAGCGAACTCAGTCATTGGGATCAAGTTTTGGTGGATTGGTCCTGGAGGACGCTGACGCCGACTCACCCAGCAGGAGGAATCCACTTTGCCAGACCTGCCATGACCTGGCCACTACATCAGCCCACACAGCTGACCCGTCACTGCCCACCTTGGCTGACCCAGAATAACAGAGCAGTTATGACCGATCCCCAAGACCTGAGCCACTGTTACTGCACCACTTTACAGGGTTTACTGTGATTATCTCCTACGACCAACCTATTAGGGACTGAATCATTGTAAGTGGTCACTAATCCATTGTGATTTATTAAGCAGGAGTGACCCGGGTACTGCGGATGGGTCCACACCATGACATCCACTGAGGAAAAGTTGTTACCATGACCGAGGTTAGTTTTATCGTCTCTTGCATGATGGGAGCAACAACAGGTGGAGTTGAATATTTGGATGGTCATAATACATGAAAGTAAGGATTTTCACAGTGTCAGTCGAACTGGATGTGTCATGATGATTTTCGTGCGGTGAGACATCACACTGGATCTCAGAGGAAGAGTCACGGCAGGATAGGCATGATGAGTCGGTCGCGGTGGGCTAGTCATCAGGGACTGGCTTTACTGAGTCAGTCATGAAAGGTTACATGCAGTGATTCAGTCAAGTCAGTCGTGATGGGAGAGTTATGACTCGTACTTCTTAATGATATAATTATGATGCGTCACTCGCATGGGACATAAAGAGTGAGTCAGTCTTCCTGCAGTATTCACAATGGTTATGTGAACTGGGTCATTCGTATCACAACATTTAAGTAAGCTATTCTTGCTCCATCAGTCACCACGACATGCAGACCCAGTCAGTCCTGGTAAGACACTCTTAGGTCAGTCATAGTGCGACATTCCTGTAGGTCAGTCACGGTGAGAGAGACAATGTGATTACCCATTCATACAACGCGGGGAAGGAGTTCTATACTGAAAGGTATTTCAGTTTTTATATATTTCTTTGTATTACAAAATCGTTCAAATTTATATACATTTTCTTCATTTACATATTCCTCTCATCTTGTGTTATGTATCCATAACTCTGTTAATATAGAAGAATTTCTTGGCATCTTCTGTAGCAGGAATCTTTCTTTGTATCCTTTTATGTACACTTGTCCACATGCCATTTTTACGTATGAAGAACCGTTCAATATACGCTGCGTTAAATCCACTATTGTTACCACATCTTTCCCTTTATCATGTTTACCAGTGCGAGTGATCACATGACTGTCAGTCTCTCCCTGTTGCTTAGTTCCCGTTCCTTTGGCACAGTCTTTGTCGTTTGTCTCTAGATCCGTCCACCGGATCTATTTTTCCCCTCAAACAGCCTAATGGATGCTATGAAAGCATTCTTAACATTCCGTGTTCACACACTGCAGGGCAATTTAGTTGCTGGCTAAAAGCAATTTACCTCCAAATCAATCCTCATGCTGTTATGTTCTGGGGACGAGAGTGGGAATTCCTCAGTTCTCAAATCCTCTTCATGTGTTGATTCGTGCAAGACGGTGGTCCTAATGAGGCCTTTCTCTTTGTCCCGTTTTCATGACTTTATATTTAGCAGGGTAGAATTTCATCAGCCACGTATACGACTACAGCAGGATCTCTTTCGAGATTTTCACAATCCTGGAAACTCTTAACTCTCAGATTTTGATATCTTACGCAAACTTCTTCAGGGATGATTCTAGTCCTCGCTAGTCATTCACACACACCAAGAATAATGGTGGCTCTTTGAATCCCTCGGTCCCCCTGAGGAAGAGTGAGGAAGACCTCTGGCTTACGCCCTTCCTTTCTTTCCTTTTGAGTGGTATTCTGTTCACTGAAGAAGTCGTCTTCCTTCTGCCTGTGGTTCTAATCTTTTGATTAACTTTTTGTCGTGGACAATGTCAATGGCTTCCTAGCAGTCCTAGATCATAGTCTACTTACCCATATACTTTGCCTGGGCCAGCGCTACCTCTGTCATATATATATATATATATATATATATATCCAGAAGACTTGTTGTACATCAATTACCTCTGAACGCGTAGAGTCTCTTGCTTAGGCAGAATCTCTTTGGCAGTTATTCATCCATTTGTGAGCTGATTATATCTCCCGGCGTTTCACAAACTACTCATCAGAGATGTTAGCCTGAAGATTTTGAACTCTATTTACTTTTCTCAAAAATAGGCATGATGTTTGTTTTCTTACGCTACCCAGGGGGTGACCATTCCTCCATTGCCTTTCTAAACAACGCAAATGTTCTGGCGAATGTCTCTGTCACCCCATTAGCCCAAGAGGCGTGATTTTATCAGACTCCATGCCTCATGTGGACTAGCATCCATCAGCATCCTAGTCCTGTCTCGCCGTGGAATCTTAGCGTTTGCCAAGGTCTCTCTCCCTTCTCATCTTTCCCCGTGTTGGGGTGACGTAGCTTCCAGTGTAAAGACACTTTGGGATGTTACATTTGGCTCCTCCCGTATGACCTGCTCCTGTTTCATGACCTTTCTTGACGAGTCCTGCCATCTCATCATTTGTTTCTTAATTGATGATCTGCTCCTATTGAATATTCTGGACAACTTTGGATTTTCTATTGCATTTTCAGCGATGTTTCTGTTATACATTTTGTGCTCCTCACTCCCTAATCAACGGTTTTCATTTTTTGCCCCTCTGTTATCTTGCCCTCCGTCATCTCGCACTTTGTTATCTTGGCCTCTGTTATCATTCAAAAGCTTCTTGGGTTTTGTGTTGTCTTCATCATCTTCTCCGTAAGACATCCATATTTTCAGTCGCTCTCTGTCGCCTTCTGCCAGATTGTAACCCACTTTCCTCCTTCCATTCGTACCCATCCACTGACTTCCTTGCTGTAGATTGCACATAAACCCTTCTGAAAATATTCCATAATCTGACTGTGGAATTCTTTTCCTGCTGTCTGTATCTTGAGAGACTTTAATCATGTCCTCATGGCTTTGTGTACGAGACTCCTATTTGATCCCGGGTTTTGGTTTCCTCTCAAATTCCATTTTGATGTCTTCGCTGGCCACATTATGGAATCCAAGGACTGTATGATCACTCTCTTGTAAGTAGTGCTAAATACCTGAAGATCTCCAGGAGACGATCAAGCTGTGGTGATGCGTCTCTGGGCTATGATCAAGCTGTGGTGATGCGTCTCCTGGCGATAATCAAGCTGTGGTGATACGTCTCCGGGCGATGTTCAAGCTGTGGTGATACGTCTCGGGGCGACGATCAAGCTGTGGTGATGCGTCTCTAGGCTATGATCAAGCTGTGGTGATGCGTCTCCGGGCGATGGTCAAGCTGTGGTGATACGTCTCGGGGCGATGATCAAGCTGTGATGATGCGTCTCCAGGCGACGATCAAGCTGTTGTGATGCGTCTCCAGGCGATGATCAAGCTGTGGTGATGCGTCTCGGGGCGATGATCAAGCTGTGGTGATACGTCCCCGGGCGGTGATCAAGCTGTGGTGATGCGTTTCCGGGCGATGATCAAGCTGTGGTGATGCGTCTCCGGGCGATGATCAAGCTGTGGCGATACGTCTCCAGGCGATGATCAAGCTGTGGTGATACGTCTCCGGGCGATGATCAAGCTGTGGTGATACGTCTCGGGGCGACGATCAAGCTGTGATGATGCGTCTCCAGGCGACGATCAAGCTGTTGTCATGCGTCTCCGGGCGATGATCAAGCTGTGGTGATGCGTCTCGGGGCGATGATCAAGCTGTGGTGATACGTCCCCGGGCGGTGATCAAG
>JAYMFT010209049.1:5000-11539 GCA_038088735.1 Panulirus argus | reverse complement strand
TCAGTGTAAGGTATTGTTATATATTGTGTATGATAATTTTGATGGGGATATAAGCACACACACACACACACACACAAACACACACACACACACGCACACGCACTTCACCAAGGCATATCTGTGGGTCACCAAGGCATACCTGTGGTTCAGAATGACATCTGTAGATCACCAAGACATCTATGGTTTGATTGAAATACCACGGCTTACGACGACATACTACCTGTTGCAGCTACAGTCACGGACAGAAGCCCTCAACCAAGCCAGGTGTCAAATGAAATCTTAAAAGAATAGAAAAGGCGAAAGAGATAAAGAAGTAAGAAGAGAAGAGGAATCCAAGAGTTGTAGAAGAGGAAATCCTGCCTTTTAAAAGTGGGTAGGTATTAGCATTAGGTTTAACATGAGCAGACAGACTTCCAAAGCTCAGCAGTGTATGGAAAGATACAAACATTACGACAGGCCTCTCGTGACCGAAGTATTATCTGTAGAAGACGGAAAGAGAACCAGCACTGCTGCGTAGAGCAAGGGGGTCAAGTCTTGGGGGTAAGGTTAGCGGAGGCAGCCAGACCGCGTAAGAAAAGTTTTCCCTGCATCCGGACAGGACTCAAAGTTTTGCTGAGGCGAACTTAGGTATTTGTGTAATACGTATCATCCAAAATATGTTGGACACTACGGTGATACCAGATATGTTTATTGCGTTCATTATGGAATTACTAACCTATCAAAAGAGACTGGGAAGCTGTGAGAAGCATTCGGAAAAAAAAAATAGATGTAAAATGTTGGGTTTGTAGGCGTTGCCATTAACTAGATTGTGTGTGTGTGTGTGTGTGTTCCACTTGTGTAGGCTGCGTTATAGTTATTGATGAAGAAAATCATACAGCAAATCTACGTAAAGAATCTTCGATATATATACTGTCGAGCTGTATGGTATTTCAGGTTGCACTCAGACTAATTGACCAGTCTCCCTAGAATGGAAATTTATAGTCCTTTCTGATTCCCAGAGTGCACCCCAAACTATATCACGCTATGCTCCAGTGCGTCCCATAGTTCAAAATATCTCAAGATTCTATTAAAAGAATACACTGAAATCAAGAGAGTGTAGAGTTTTGCTGGTGTCCTGGACGTGTTGGCGTCAGCGGTATTGCAACAGCGGATGTCGAGGCTAAAGCAACAGTATCTAGAAACCAAGTTATTGGTTTTAAGGCAGTTGTTGCGAGAGGAGACGAAACTGGACTCAAACAAGAGGAGATCGTGCGGATATGAAAGATGTAAAAGAATGCAGTGATGAGTCGTCAGCGTGTGAACACATTTAGATGCTTTCTTGAAGAGAGAAAACTGTTGGTAAGAGAAGGAAGAGCCAGGGGTACAGGACAGAACCATGAGGGACACCACTTTTGACTGAGAAAGAGGGAGAGTTTGACAAATTAGCCGTTGCGGATGCAGACCGTCCAGAGATGAAGGTAGAACGTGAGAGACCAGGGTGAGGGAGGAAGACAAAAGCAGGGTAGCTTAGAGGTCAGACCCCGATGCCACACACTACCAGATGAATTCAAGACATCAAGGATTACACCATAGGGTTCACACAGCCTCTCTCACAGACGACGACCAGAGGCTTGTTCATTGGTTGGATCTCGCCTTGAGAAAGCCAGAGTGATGATTAGAGAGAAATCTGTGGTATTGGAGATGCATAGGGGAATGGGAGTCAAGGAGACATTGAAAGACTACAAGTGAAAGAGAGCAACAGACGATAGTTAGAAAGACTGGAACGGTAACCTGTCTTTGGGAAGGGCTGTACCAATGGATTGCATCCAAGATGATGGAAAGCTTTTGGTTGTGGTGTAGCAGAACAGAAGAACGGTTACAGGCGTAAGTTCAGGAACATATTACTTTTTTTTTTTTTTTTAGGCTAGGAGGAATGCCAACTGGTCCAATACATCTTGTTGTGTCGAGGGTGAAGTGGTCTGGTCTCGACATTCGAGTAAGTCATGTCTCAAGCCTTCGTTCGTATAGCAATGAAAAAAGAAATGTCTTCGTCGTCTTGAAAAGGTAATCAAGACACTTCATAATTATGCGGAGGTTAATTGGTGTGAGACGTGGCCCAGAAGCCGGCGGTGTAATCAGTCAGTTGAGACGCAGCGCTTAGGGCTATCATGTCACGCTTAATGTGGAGGACTTTCCGCCTTCCTGGTTCCTGGATGGAACGAGAGGTTGGAGGGCGAGTGGATTAAGCTTGTTGATGGATTAACCCTACAGTAGTTAGGGTAGGGGGAGGAGAGGTGATTAGTGTGTGCCGGGTGCTGGAAGACATAGGCTGATTACTAAAGGTGTGACGGGTGGTGTCTGCTCCCTCCTCCCGCACACACACACACACACACACACACACACACACACACACACAGACACCTGATGCTAACGACCGGGCTGACACTACTGTCTTGTCTACTGACGCTCATTCGCCTGTAGCAATAGTTTAGCAGCTCACAGGTTAGCTGTAGTTAGCTATATTAACCAAGATTTTAGAATGGTCACTTTGTATTATTCCTGTTGGGTTATATTAGATCAAATGGGAGGTCGTGACCTTTTGTCGTCTGACGGGACGTACTGGCTCAATAATGTGTTGTTACTGACAAGAATGTAAACCATACAGAAGAGACTGTATGACTATTAGGCCCATACTTTGACCCAGTGATGAAATCAGCGTCACTGTACTATTCAGTATCATTTGCACAAAAAGCATGGTTGTTATTAGTACAGAAATGGTATTTCTGTGAGAGCGTTTCTTTAAGTCCGCCAAAACCCAACCCATTAGAGCCAGCTGGTCAAAGAGATGCAGGTCGTTGAGAAGGTAGTCGGATATTTAGACGGGATGGGCATCATGAAGTCTGAGGCTGTATGCAGACCAGTGGGTGAGTGTAGTCCATCACCTGCTAGAAATGCGCTGACCATAGTTGACAGAGACACAGGTCACGGATGCTGACGACTCCTGAAAACACACAGGCCATATAAGACACATGTCACAGAAGCACGTACTGTAGAAATCTACACGTATAGGAAAGACAGGCCACAACATACAACACACAGGTCAAAGAAGCT
This sequence comes from Panulirus argus, assembly GCA_038088735.1. Classification (NCBI taxonomy): domain Eukaryota; kingdom Metazoa; phylum Arthropoda; class Malacostraca; order Decapoda; family Palinuridae; genus Panulirus; species Panulirus argus. The sequence continues at coordinate 8,449 of JAYMFT010209049.1, read as the reverse complement.
CATACGGCAGAAAAATTCTTATGTCTTACAAACATACAGGTGTCAGATCGGCATCTTACAGACGCCAAGACTCGCATTACACTGACATATCTTGCTTTAAAGGACTATATTATATAGGAGAAATCCGCAGGTCATAGACCGCAATTGTCACTGAATCTACAGGTCGTAAAGATAAACAAGTCACAGAAAAGCAGGTTAGAGAGCCATGGGTCTTAAAACCTTTAAGTCATACAAAGAGGGTTACTGAAGCCCTCAGGTCATAGAAACCCGTAGATGGAAACCTAAGGTTTCAGACTCGTCTATGTCAAACGCACCCAGAAATCGTAGAAAACATGGGAATTCAGATGACATTTTCAAATGTTGCCACTCACACCTGACCTATAGGGAATGTTTGGGTGCAAATTCTATGGCGTTCAGCAGTGGTGCGAGTCGCCTGTGGGATTTATATTTCAACCAGTATATTTTCCATAGCGTCATGCCGCTGTGAGGCAGATTTCAAAGGTCATGTGGGGCTCGTTCGTTGGCTCGAGTCACAGGACGTTTTTGGTTTGGGATATATACGAATGAGGAACTTTTTCTCTCTGCGTATATTCAAAATGTTTTCGTTCGAAGTCCAGGTTCCTCGTAGAAACCACAAGGAAGAAACATCTCAAAGTGTGTAGCTATGACCTTTATTCCTTCCGCTATTATCTTAGCCAATAGATTTGTTTATAGTTACATTAATTGTAAATTATGTTTTTTTTACTTTATCAAGAAAATAAATGTTATTAAACCACATTAATTTTAAGGGTTTCCTGGTATTTGAATACACTCATAGAATTATCACTGAAAATTGCCTAACTCATTTCGAATGGGTGGACATGTACACAGTAACTTACACGTCTGGCATCACACATAAACCCCGACATACGGTAATGAGAGACATGATCACACGGCGAATGTTTTAGTAAGACCCTTGACATAGCCTGTTTACTGCTTGTACATCAGGGATATTTATGAGTCTCTTGCGTAATCTTGTATGTAAGCTGGAAGTAGGTTTATGGGTGAGAAGTGCGAGTATATTCACAAAGGCCGATTCTAGCGGGCTTGAAGAGTCGTTGACACCTTAAAGGTCTCTGAAAAATCACAGGTCGTGGAGTATAACACCACTATATAGCCCAGGAGTCACGGAGACTCACTTGGGTATTGAGAACTACTGGTTAACTGAGATTCCCAAGATTTTATGACCCTCAAGCCAGGAACTGCACGTTTAAAACCCGAAGTTTACGTAAATCAGCAGCCGATAAGTACCACCTGGTCTGGAACCCAGAGGCTGTGTGCCGAGGACTATGCTAATGTCTGTAGCTAAGATGGGCAGCAAGAATTAGTGATCCTTTGTCTGGTCGAACTGTCCCGCTGCTTGCTGAAATTTTACATCCCATTTTCTTGTAAACTTTTCACTAATTTCGCGTCTATTACATTTTACTGACCCATTGTCTCATTCCTTATTTAATGAGTACATCAAGGTTGCTTTAAATATTGCATTTTTTAATTGTAATCAACATATTATGTATTGTATTGATCTCTAAGCCACAGTCGAAGATGGGGCCAGATTCTGCTTCAGTCCATTCGGTTATGTGTATGAACTTACGTCTAGAGGGGTAGTTCACTCTCGTTTCATTTCACTAAACTCACTGCAGTCTCGTCACGCTTGTGCGATCACTATGCTCAAGAATCCTTGACTCATGCACTGAACCGGAGAGGAATGTCATCTTTAAGTTCACCCATATATACATCCCAAATTGTTTATTATTTGCTCAATTATTTTGGGATTTAATTGACCATCTTGAGACAGCTGTGTCAAGAAACCGTGGTGAGGGGGGTTGATAATCCTGTTCACACGTTGCGTATTACAAATTGAAAATAAAATGTCACATTGTCAGACACAAAACTTCAGTGTCAAGATATATTCCAGTCTTCAAGTTAAGAACTAAGACATTTTCTTTACTCGTTTTAAAATTTCCCCAAAAATCTTCTGACAGGTTACTTGATTTGTGCCGGTAATCCCGGAAAATATATTGTGCACCCCTTGCTCATCCTGTGAGCGGTAGCGCAAAGGGTTTACAAAGGTCTCAAAGGGTCTTAGTCAGACCCCAGTGGGTTAATATTACATGGGTTCCTACAAAGCTGAGATCACCGTAAAGGTGATGTACTGACAGAGAACAGTTATATCCCCTCTTTTCAAAGACTTTTGATTGTATATAACTGAAGTATGATTTTCAGTTATCATATTTTTATTCATTTGTTTGAATTGGATTCGTGATTTATGGGGTACTTTTAAATAATTGAAATTATCTGAACAGCTTTTATTTAGGTAATTGAAAATTACTCTGCTTTCAGGATATTATAAATCTCTTTTATTGTGTTTGTTATTATAGTCGTAGTCAAGATTTCTCACCACTCACACTGCCTTAGTAGCAAAACCGTCCTGCTAACTTCTTTTCAATCCCTCCCATTTTTCATCTCTCATATACGTTTTCCATCGTTTTTCGACGACTCTAATATGTTACTTGCCATTCCTCGCCAGGTTCCAAGCCCTTACCCACCCTTGCATTAATGCAGATTATTGTAAATTCGTCACCCCATCATCTTTTGGTATTTCCAATTCACTTTACGCAACTGTCTGGATAAATATGGAATCTTCGTATTTCTCAGGGGAGGTCAAGACAGACTCTCTCTGAGAGATCTAATATTCCATCATTGCGCATCTGGCGGCTTCATCGTCTGCCGCCCGAGTCGTCATTTTGCGCGGGTCCAACGCCGCTCCTTCTTGTCTTTCGTTTCCCTTCGCGTTTCTTGCAATATTCCCCCACCTGACGTTTGTGATTTAGGGGCAATAAATAAACGTTTCTTCCGTCATCCTTTACATCTGATTTATTTTGTGAGTGCCTGCCTGCATATTTGTGTGTGTGTGTGTGTGTGTATGTGTGTGTGTGTTTGTTTGTATTTGTCTGAGTTTTCATGTGTCTTTGTTCTGTGTTTTTGTGGTTATCATCCGAGTCTTTTTGTGGGCGTGATTATATGTATTTATGTACCTAAGCAGGTCTTCAGATGTTTACAGTACACGTCCATAACGTTTGCATGACCCTGCCATACGCTTGGCTCAGTACAAGACAGCGAATGCTGTATGAAATGTATTAAATATTTGGATACTGAAATGTATTAAATATTTGGATACACATCTTGGAAAACTATTCGACTGCATGAATGAAGTTACAAGTTAGTTGTGCAACCCCAAATGGAGATATGCAACCCGTAAAAAATAGAAAAAGAGGCAGCAGAAAGTTAAGCTATTTTGAGGCTGCCTCACTTCCTGTCCCGGACTGAGAAATATGTGATTCTCATGAGCAGATTTCTCAGATGTTGGATCCTGTTACGACATTATTTTTTTTTTCTCGCTCTCTTCTTCC
>JAYMFT010209049.1:0-2500 GCA_038088735.1 Panulirus argus | reverse complement strand
GACTTGTCAGACTGTCTTCTGGTTAATGTTAGAATCGCATTCATGACCACAGACAAGGAAATACTGGACAAGCTGTTCACATATGATCTTACACCAAAAATAAGATATAGTTCTTCAGGTTTGGTTACCTCCTTAGAGCATGGAGAGGAGGGCAGCAAAGATGGTACCAAAGTTAAGAAAGCCGAGTTACCATGAGAGACTAGAGGCCATGAACCTTTAAGTTTTTAACCAGTCTGATGACATCAGCAATGAACAGTTCTTCGAGCGATGGAAGGATATACAACCAGAGGTCACAACAACAAATTATCTAGAAACTTGATAAATGAGTTGTTAGAAGTAATTTTATAATGTAAGGATGGTGGATGAATGGAAGAAACGGAGTATTGAAATTACGAAAAGGGACAGTATACAGAAATCTAAATATGTTTATGAACGTTCACGAAATTGAAGAAATGGGGCCCCACGAATGGTAGAACTCCCTCCTCGTATAATATAAATAGGCAATTACACGGGCGAAACATGTGAGCCGACCTGATCACTCGGGTTTCGCCCGAATTCTCGCGTCAGACTCGACTGAAACAATCGGGAGATAAAAAAGAGGAAAAAAAAAAATATCATTAATTTTCCCTGTATGTTTTTAGCCCGGGGCCGACACTGAACTGCATGTCGTAAAACAGACAAACACAGACAGATCACTCCACCGCTCCCTCCCTACCCCGGTACTGACACAGACCCCCAATGGTAATCGATAATTGTTCAGGCATTGTCTGGTCTCGCGCCGTATCGGTGAATACGTTCAAAAAGAATTCTTTTAATTCTTTCCACGGGAAAAAATGCACGTAAATACTAAAAGGATGTCCAGGTTTTATATAGATGATTTGATTGTTTTTTCTTTTTCAAAAATATTAACTCGCGTGTGATACTTTATTACTTTTTTTATATATAGTAAATGTTTAAAGTTCGGATGCAAGTAACGTGAAGCCTCACTTGTGTCTGGGAGGGAAGGTTTTCTTCATAAGACAGCCTCACACAGAAGGCTTTCACGCGAGACGTGAGGTTGCTATTTAGGCAACGTTGGGAGTAAAGTCGAGGGTATTGCAAGCGGTTCCAGCAACCATTTTAAAAGAGCGTAATTATGTGAATTGTTGGAGAGAGGCGGAGCGAGCGAGGCTGAGCGGGACGCTTGCTGTGCAAGGGTAGAGAAGGCCTCTCACAAGGTACCACTGTGGACATGTTTCAGGTGGTTACTCTTAGTCATGGTACCTGACAACACCAGGTACCATGACTCTCTATAGTGTGTGGGTACTGCCAACAGCGTTGCCAGGTACGTACCATGAAAAGTGTTTAGTCGTGATCACTGATAGTACCGTCGTCCTCAAATTTGTACCGTCATGGATAAGGGGCGTAACATCGTGTTATACAACGGAGAAATGTAGTTTGCCATGTACAGTACTGTGGAAAGGTGAGAGTAGGCAAGTATCTGCGTTCTTCAGGTATAGGACAGTGAATTCAGTGACACTTTCCTCCCGTAACAAGGTAGAACATGCGTATGGCTGCCCTGGGGATTTTGTTTTGTTATAGTGACCAACTTGGCACAGACAGAGACATGCCTAAGTCAAAGGCCATCTCGGTAGAGAGGAAGAGAAAGTAGAAAAAGAATATTGAAATTACTCGCGGCTCCGTTGGTTTTTGTAGGTTATAGGGAGAGGGAGAGAAGGGAGGAGGAGGAAGCAGAAGAAGACTGAAGAAGACTCCATATCTCATCTTTTCGAAGAAAAGGGAGGGTATCATAACAGTCAGTCCTCGAGTGGTCGGTCTTCACGCCGAAACTGCGGGAAGCAGCAAGCAGCCATCCAGGCGCGTGCCTGTGGTCCCAAGTTCTTGGTGGCAAGGGACACATGCAGACTACCTCACTACATTAAGACGGCACACCACACTTCCGTACGCACTTACGCACGCAAGTGCACCATCAAGGAGTCCCAGAGGGGCGCTGCCCCAGTGTCTTTGCTTTTCTCATGTGTTGTATAAGAGGAATAAATCAGTCATACGGGCGGGGCGGGGAGGGACGCGCAATAAGGAGAGAGAGAGAGAGAGAAAGTCCGAAAACATTGCAGGTCAGAGCGCCAAAGTTTGGCCGAGGCGGGAGAGCGCTCATCTTGCGCGACGACCAATACCGGGAGACTCATATTGGCTGTGAAGACCCGCTTATTATGAGGCCGAGGGCGGCCGGCCGGCCGGCCGGGTGCCTCTCTCTCTCTCTCTCTCCCTCTCCCTCCCTCCTCCTCTCCACCCACAGGGCCTCCTGGCCGGTCGGGGCAGACCTGGCCAGGGCACGGCCCTAGGACGGCAGAGGCTCCCCGCCAATATCGTGGAAGGAACGATTTATTAATCTCCTCCTCCGCAGCAGCAGCAGCGCGGTCTCCCGCCATCTTGCTACCCCACAGTGAGCCTCTCTCTCTCTCTCTCTCTCTCTCTCTCTCTCTCTCTCTCTCTCTCTCCC
>JAYMFT010209038.1:0-11539 GCA_038088735.1 Panulirus argus | reverse complement strand
CCCACATTATGGGAATAGCTAAGGCTGCCTCTAAGAAACTGGGTGTCCTGTTTAGATGTCGTAACTTTTTCTCTTCTAAACAGTTGCTCCGTTTATACAAGGGATTGACTCGTCCTTGTTTGGAGTACTGCTTCCACATTTGGGGTGGTTCTAGCTCTGTTTCCTTACTTGACAGAGTTGAGTCGAAGGCGATTCGACTTAAAAACTTTCCCAGGCTAACCTCCAAACTTGACCCCCTTGCCCTATGCCGCAATGTTGGTTCACTTTCCCTTTTCTGTAGGTGTTACTTTGGCTTTTGCTCCTGAGAGCTGGCTGCTTGTGTGCCCCCACCACTAGTTCGACCACAGAATTCTTGGCAAGCTGCTGTGTCACATGATTATTGTGTGGCCATCAGCAACTCAAGAGTGTGCCGTTTTGATAACTGCTTCTTTCTCTACACATCGAGTCTTTGGAACTCTCTACCTTCACATGTTTTTCCCAATAACTATGACCTGGCTTATTTCAAGAGACAGGTCTTTCACTTTTCCAAAAACTTATAAATACTTTCCCTGTCTTTTTTTCCCCCCTTTCTCAATTCTCTATATATTTCAATTGGGGCCCGGCCTTGATGTGGACTGAGTTTTGTCCATGACTGGAGCCTTCAACATAAAAAAAAGGAGAAAGTTAAGGATGGTAATGTCCTCTCTCTCTCTCTTTTTACAGACAGAATTAGTTTTCAAGATTTGATGTATAGTTTTGTACTGCATTAACCACGATGAAAAATATAAATTTTGGTATTTGACTACATCACATCGTACACACACCTCCATGCCTTTTACTTGCATTGTTATATTTTGCATTTCATTTTTGATATTTTGTTTTTTAGATGATGTTGGTCCGTGAAGAGAACTTGGCCGCAGTCAAGTCCAGAATGAAAGATGTTATATCAGTGCACATATACAGTGTTCAGAAGACAAAGTTGCAGGACATGAGCACTTTGTACAGTGCTAATTATGATATAGTTAAGGAAAACATTATGAACATCAACAGGTAGGCATTGCAGACTTCAAGTTAACAGAGTGCTTTTTAAGAAAATAATTATTACGTTTGTCGTAACTGTTTATGTTAATGGGGGGAGAGTATTACACTTGTGTTTACCAGGCTCTTAACTTTTTGCATATAGCATGTCTTAACTTTGTATATATGCAGTCATTTATGCCCTAGCTTCTGTCAGGTATTCCTTTATTAGCCAGCCCCAAATGGGAGGGTAAACACCTAGGTTGACTATGAGTCAGCTGCCCCGTTTAGGATTTGAACTTATCTCTGTTAGGCTAATATGTTGCATTGCTAACCACACTATGGTGGCTCATACAATGTGATTACCTAGAATTCACAAATGTTGTTTAGTACGTATTCTAAGCATGCGTTTAGGTAATAAAAACTAATCAAAATTTAGTTTATGATATTTAGAATGCATGTTTGATATTTGACTAGGTGCTAATTATGTTTTGATTTACAGATATAGTGGGATTGAATATGCAGAAGCAAAAGTTCGCTCTCCTGCTGACCTAGCAAAAATACAGGAGCAGAATGCATACCAAGCTCCACCTGAGCCTGCCAAGTTAGAGGTGAGATGGCAGTAACATGATGTAATAGGAGTAACTTCAGATGTTAGTGTAGCTTGACAGTTTGTTGGATATACAATAATGGCATCTAAGTGTTGATAAAGCTTACATCAAAACTTACTAAACTGAATGTCAGTGCCACTGGTAAGACAGTTGCAGAAATTCTTGTTCTTTGAATAATCATGCGGAAGATTTTATCTTGGGCAAAGAAATTGGTGCCAAGGTTTACCTGAATTACAACTTTTGATATATGAGGACTTATGCATAAGCAAGTCAACTGATTTCATTCACCCATTCAAGAATATTGTTGGAAAATAAAATGGCCATAAGGAAAAATAGCATTTGGTGACATGCTTCATCACATTGTAGTCTTGATGGTGATTTTCAATTAGATCTCTCGGTTCTGGGATGGCTGTACACTTAATGCAACTTACATTTTGAGACTTTATTTTCCAGTTCGTTAGACCCTGTACACATGATTTCAAAACATTAAACAAAAATAATAGTATCTTTTGTTAGAAAATCATTAACATGCAAGAGTTGATGGACACCAGCTTTAAGATGTGACCAGAAAGCACAAATTATTCTATACATGAACTATTTATTGATCAATCTTCTCAGAAATGTGCACACATATGCTGGATAAGTCACGTCAGCACACGGTAATGCTAAAATTAATTGGCAGGATTAAAAACATGATTTGTTAAGTAGCATCCATGGTAATTACGTAAGAGTCTGCAAAAATCGTCGATATATATTGTGCTTATTGATTTAAAAACATTAAGTAATTGCATTTCAAATGGTCAGCAACAATAAAAACATGGTAAGTTGAGAATTCAACTTTTTTGGTGTTATTTTTGACACAGACAACTAAAGAAAACATAAAATGATAAAACAGCAGCTCCAGCTCAATTAAATGCCATAATCACACTGTAACATATACCCACTGCCTGTTGTAGGTGACTAAAGGGGGCAGGAGTGGGGGGGGGACTGCAAAATCTCCTGTCCTTGTATTTTGATTTTTAAGAGTTGAAACAGAAGAAGGAACCAAGCGAGGGATGCTCATCCTCCTCGAAGGCTCAAGCTAAGGTGTCTGAATGCACGTGGCTCTAACCAAGATAAGACTAAGGAAGAGCTAGACGGTGTGTTTGAGGAGAGGAACCTGGATGTTCTGTTTTTGAGTGAAACAAAGCAAAAGGGGAAGGTAGAAGAATAGTTTGGGAATGTTTTAGGTGTGAAGTGGTAGCTGAGGAAGGAGTTGCATTGATTCTGAAGGAGGAGCTGTGGGAATGTGTGAAAGAGTAAGGAACTGAGCCCAAACTGATAGGATTAAAAGTGAAATTTGTAAATGCTTTCCTTTGTCTCTTCTTTTTTTTTCTTTTGTTAACTTTTAATATTTCAGTTAAGGCCTGGTCTTGATGTGGACTTGCATTCGTGATAACTAATGGACTCCACTGTTGCTTTTCAGCCTTTAGTGCCTCACCCTTACAGGTCAGTGGCAGAGGGCAACTCTAGTGCAGTGTTTCCAGGCAATAAATCCGGTAATGGAGTGGTACACAGAAAGTAGACAATCACCATACTATTTCTCCAGTTTACTTTAGTGGTCAGACATTTAGATGCATCGTGAGTAGGATCAAAAATTGTCTGCATGTGCTTATTGCACATGCAGGCATTAGTATTCATAACATTATTGTGTTGATCAATTGGAGATTTTTCCTTTCAGAGTAAATACAAACCTTCACAAATTAAGATGGCCCAGAAGGAGTCAGGTACTGAAAATGATGTTAAGCATAGCAAGAACAGTGGTGGAATAGGAAAACAGAACAACCAGATTGCGTCCATGTTTGCTCGTCAGGTTAAAAAGTCAGAAGAAATGAAGGATGAAGGAATTAAACCAGGAAAGGTGAACAGATATTCTTTTTCTGTTTATTTGCTTGGAAAGAAGATATTTTAGAATTGGAAAGGAAAATTTGTGGAATATTTTGAATTATCATTGGAGGTAGGGGAGCTGTTGGAGGTAGTGAAGCAGACTCTACAGAACATGTTGTGTATGTATACATTGGGGAGGATCGTTTTTACACTTTTTCGATATTCATGTGGTGGTAGTGTGAAAATGCTTTAGATCTGTGAGAAGAAATTTTGCAAAAAATATGGGTTCTTTACATCAGCATCTAATTGCAATATTTTTCAGCCATAATGATGTTTTAGATATACTTAAATATTGTGGAAAGTTTAAGACAAATATTTCAAAAACTTATTTAATCCCTGAATGACTTCACCCATAAACGCCATTTCTAGTATTTATTCCAATTGAAGTAGTTTCCCATTGAATGGTTATAATAAACGTCTTTCAACCATAAAACATTATTTCCTCATAAACACTAGCCGGTTATGTGCTCTTTGTCTGCATGCCTCATGTCGATCACATGATAAGTGCATGATAGCTTGGATTTCATTGGCCCAACTGGTAAAGGAATAGCTCAACTCTCAGTCACATTTGAGTGCTCCTAGAGGAATGGTTTCATACACAGTCTTCTTTCTCATCATCAGTATGGCTTCTGTAAGGCGAGATCCACTGGTGATATTCTTTCCTATCTTACTAATGTATGGTCATCATCCCTAAAAGATTTTGGGGAGTCAAGTGTAGTTGCCCTTGACATATCTAAGGCTTTTTACAGGGTATGCTATCAGGGTCTTATCTCTATGCTCCCCTCTTTTGGCTTCCCTACCTCACTTTGCTCCTTCATATCTAGCTTCTGTTGTGGCCAATCTATCTCTATGGTTGTTGATGGATCAGCCTTCCCCCTTTTCTCCATCAACAGTGGTGTCCCTCAAGGTTCTGTCCTGTCCCCTTCACTTTTTCTTCTTTTTTCCAATGATTTCCTCTCCTCCACTCATAATCCAGTGCACTCATATGCTGACAACTCAACACAGCATTTATCAATGTCCTTCATTTCTGCTCCCTCTACTCTCACTCGATCTGCATCTCGTCTTGACACCGTTCTCAATAAACTCAGACTTAGACAGGATATCTCAGTGGGGTAGACAAAATCTAATTAAGTTTAATGTGTCCAAGACCCAGTTTCTACCCATCTCTTTATTGAAAACTCCCCTCAACTCTCGTCTCTCCTCTGACTGTTCTGTAATTCCACCTCTTGACTCATTGAACATACTTGGCATTACTGTAACATCCACTCATTCTTGGAAACCCCACATTATGGGAATAGCTAAATGTGCATGTAAAAAACTGGGTGTTCTATTTAGATTTCAAAATTTCTCTTATGGAAAATTGTTCCCTTTATACAAGGGATTGATTCATCTTTGTATGGAGTACTGCTCTCACATTTGGGTTGGTTCTAGCTCTGCATTTTTACATGACAGAGTTGAGTCGAAACCGATCTGCCTTATAGACTGTCCGAGGTTAACCTCCAAACTTGACCCCCTTGCCTTATGACATAATGTTGGTTCATTTTCCCTCTTCTATAGGTATTGCTTTGGTTTTTGCTCCCGAGAGCTGGCTGCTTGTGTGCCCCCACCACTAGTTAGACCATGCAATACTTGGCAAGCTGCTGCATCACATGATTATTGTGTGGCCATCAGCTACTCAAGGGTGGGCCATTTTGATACCTGCTGCTTTTCCTACATGTCAAAGCTCTAGAACTTTCTGTGACCTAGCTCATTTCAAAAGACAGGTTTTTCACTTTCAAAAATTTGTAAATACTCTCCCTTGTCTTTTCTTTTTGCATTTCATAATTCTCTCTTTATTTTGTCTGTGACTGGAGCCTTCAGGGGGGGGGACAGTGAAATGGCAAGCTGCAGTACTAGGCAAGCAACTAAGTGTTCTATATTTGGTCAACCAAAACAGCTGGAACAAAGTGTTTTACCATCATATGAAGATTTGATGAAAGCACACCAGTTGGAACAAGATAAGTTAATATTCTCTGTTTTAAAGGAACCAGTATTTTTAGGTATTTGTGATGCAGTTACTAACTTTGTTCTTGAAATCTGGCAGTTATCATCAATTCCTATTGCATCAAAAAAGCGCATTAAAGATAAAGTCATTAATTATCACACGAAATATGAGATACTTTTATATCACTACAAGATAGAAAAGATACTGCCTCGTATCAAGTGAAGCTCAATGAATTTCAGGACCATGCAAAAGTGCTCTTTGATATTGCTACTTGTAAATGTCCAGATTTGAATTCTTGTAATTGTACAGCTACAAAGAAAGCTCTTAGAAATGAACATGAATTTTTGATTCATCAAATGTCAGAAAGATGATGATTGGAGGTGTAGACCGTCAAGAAAGCTTAAGGATTAGAAAAAGGTCTGAATGCAAAAATAAGGATAAACATAAACAAGATATTGAATTAGGCCATTCATTTTCATCTTTTGTAGTTCTTCCTTTATCCTCAGAATCTGAGACAAACTTGTATGAACCATCAGACTATGAAACAGAGTTACCTCCTAGTGCCAAGAGAGATTTCAATTAAAAGAAATTGACTTCTAATCTCTCAGCTGTAGCATGCACTTGTGATAGATCAGGTTTATCAGACAGGGTAGCTGCTACTATTTCCAGTTTGCTGCTGCAAATATAGGTGAAATTGATAAAAGCAATACCAGTTTAGTTATTGACAGAAACAAAATTTGCTGTGAAATGTAAAAAGCACATTGTGAAGGTCAACAGTGCAGTGAGATGGACACAACTTTTCCTTTTGCCATTTACTTTGATGGGCACAAGAATAAAATTATTGTCAGAGAACAAAAAGGCAGCATTTCTAATCTCATCTGTCCTCCATGCATTTCCCTTTTTATTCTTATATTTCATGACCATGTATTCAGTTACTAATTCTACAGCCCTTCACTAGTCTCTCTCTCAACATTTTAAACTCCTCATTCACACATGACTGCATCCCTACATTTACTGCACTTCAATGTAAACTTTTGGTCACCCTCCTTTCATATGCCTCCTTGCATTCTTTCTGATTCATCTCACCTGTCAACACCTTTACCTCTCCATTCTTCCTTGCACCATCCTTACTTCCACAAGAACTGCGAAATAGTCAGTCTCCAAAGAATCCTCTCACATTTCTTTCATCAAGCACACCCTTTCTCAACCTTTCATACACAGCCACATAGTCAGTCAAACCCTTTTGCTCTTCTCATCCTTTTATACCTGTGGATCATTATGTGCTGAAAAAAGGTGTTTGCAAGGGTTGGAACCGTCTCAACACAGAAATCCACAAGTTAACTCCGTCTCAACACAGAAATCCACAAGTTAACTCCCATCCTCATGTGCTCCAGTACTCCCCATTTACCATCTATCTCCCCAATTTCATCACATCCCCCCTTTGTATTCATATCACCCATTACAACCCCCTTTCTTTCCATCTCAAAACCATTTATACAGTCATTCAAATTTCTCCAGAAATGCTTTATTTCATCCTTGCCTCATGCAGTCTTCATATTCAGAGGCGCTTATACACATACCCATGCATACTTCACAATTTCAGTCTCTCCTTTCACCCATGCTATTTTTTATCCATATCATCCATGCTTTGTAACACCCTCCCATACTCTTAATGATAAAACAGTTGCACATCCTTCTTTCCCTCTTCCCTAATAATTTTCAGTCATTCTTGTCCATACTACTCCTCCTTCCACACCTTCTCATGACTTGCTTTCATCAATTCCATTTTCACTCCAATACACCCTTCCCAAGGATAAGGGTTTCCCAAGTCTCCAGCACATCCAAACAATAACTTCAAGTTCTCCACAAGCTCCTTCCTTTACTCTCACCAGTCATCCCATTTACATTCGGTGCCATCACCCTCAATTGCTTTTACCTTTTATTCCCTGGCATAAATGGTAGACTCCAGTGCCACTTCTTATCCTTTTGTGCTTCACCCTTGATAGGCAACTGGCAGAGGGCTAGTGCAGTGTTTCCCAGAGGCAATGGGCTCCCATTTTTTTTTTTTTTTTTTTTTTTTTTTTGTCTCAAAAACTAAAACCCCTGCACACCTCAAATGTTTGTCTGTATTTAAAAAACTTTTATTACTATTACCCTGATGGAGTTGGGCAGCACCTCCCTCTTCTTTTCCATGCCTAAGGATATATAAACAAGGTCACCCAGAGAAGGTAGAGTGGGATGTGGATACTTCAGAAAACTAGAGGATCTCCCTGAGGCACTTAAATTCAAAATATTTCCCAATTTTGAGCCCGTACCACAGCAGCAGCACCTCTGAACCTCATTGGTCACGATACTGCCACTGTGCTGTAATATCTGATTTTTTCATACTTGTTTGCCGTTTCCCACAATAGTGAGGGTGTGCTAGGAACAGATGAAGAAATGGTCTCATTCACTACAGCCCCCTATCCACAACCGGTTCTCACAAGCCTTTCCATGTTTACCCTAGTCTTCAAGTACCCTGATTCAATTCTTTGAAAGCTTGTTGCCCCTTCCATGCCACATTGCTCCAGTTCATTCTAACCCATGTGTGCTTTACACCCTCCTGCATGTTCAGGCCCTGTACACTCGGAAATTGATTCACTCCATCCTTCGGTCTCAAGTTTGGTCTACCCCTGTTACTTTTGCCTTCCACTTCTGACACATATATCCTGTTTTTTAACTTCTCCTCACTCATTCTCTTAATTTGTACATACATTTCTGCACACTCTTTAACTTTTACAACCATACTTTTCTTCTTACTGCACCTTTTTCTTACCTTATGATTTAGTGAACCCTCCTCTCACCTCATATTGTTTGCAAACATATCATTTCCAGCAGATTTACCCTCATTCATACATTTTCATTTATAGCCCATGCCTCACATCCATACAGCACCATTGGAACTATACCCTCAAGCATGCCCATCTCTGCCCTCACAGATAGTAATCTCTTTCCAAACTTTCCTTGTTAATTCCAAAACCTATTCCCCCTCCCCTCCCTTATGAATCACTTCAGCTCCATTTGTTCCCATTCATTGCACTGCCATGTCCACTTCCATGTTACTGAAATACTTCACTTCCAAGTTTTCTCCATTCAAACTCAATCTCCAGCTAACCTGTCTTACTTCACTGCTAGCCCTACTGACCTTACTTTTATTCACTTTTGCTCTCAAATATCTCCTTTCCCATACTCTATTTAACTCACACACCTGCTTCTGCAGTTTCTGTCTCAAATCTGCCACCAGTGCTGTCTCATCATCAATGAACTACTGACTCATCTCCTATCCCCCCTATCCCCAATAGATTGCAAACCTGGCCTCCTCTCCAGGACACTTGCAATTACCCCCTTCACCACTTCATTCATAAACATTAAACAGCTATGGCGACAATGCTCACACCCCTTCCATAGACTCACCTTCACCCGGAACCAATCACCTTCCTTTCTTCCAACTTGCACACTGTAGCTTGTTCACTGAGTTGAGTGATCAATATCTACACACACATACTGCACTCTTTTGATAAAATCTCCACACTGCCTCTAATAGCTCTTCTCGCATGCCATATATTCATAACACCTTCCACTGAGCATTTCTATCAACCCTGCCATATGTTTTTTTCTTATGCGTAAATGCTCATTTACTGAAAGACTGTTCCTCTGAACTTGCACCTTTGCTTGCTTATTTGTTCCAATTATGTTTAAAACCAGAACTTTTTCTTCTTTGTGGAAGCATGTGTTTGTACATCCCATCCTAAAGAAGGGTGACCAGTCTAACCCATCTAATTTCTTCTTTGTGGAAGCATGTGTTTGTACATCCCATCCCAAAGAAGGGTGACCAGTCTAACCCATCTAATTATTGTTGTGTTGCATTGACATCTATTTCAAAAGTTTTTGAATCACTCTTGAACTCCCATTTCCTCAGACATCTTGAATTTCAGTCTTCTTTATGATCACCAGTATTGCTTCCGTAAGGCGAGATCCATTGGTAATATTCTTTCCTATCTTAGTAATGTCTGGTCATTATCCCTGAGAGATGCTGGGGAATCCTGTGTAGTTGGCCTCAATATATTCAAAGCTTACTCTGCTCCCTCATATCTGGCTTCCTCTCTGGTTGATCTATCTCCATGGTTGTTGATGGATCAGCCTCTTCCCCTTTCTCCATCAATAGTGGTGACCCTCAAGGTTCTGTCCTGTCTCCTACACATTTTCTTATTTTTATCAACTGTTTTCTTTCCTTTACATAAAAACAAATACACTTAAATGCTGACAACTCAACAGTGCATTCCTCCATATCCTTCCAGTCTGCTCCATCTCTCACCTGATCAGAATCTTGTCTCGATACAACTTCCTCAGTAAACTCAGACTTGGACAGGATATCTCAGTGAGGTAGACAAAATCTGATTGAACATAATCCCACAAGAGCCTGTTTTTGCCCCTCTCTCTATTAAAAATTCCTCACAACTTTGGTATTACTTTTGTTTTTGCTCCCTAGATTTAGCTGCTTTTGTGACCTCATGACAACCTAGGCCATGCATTATTCGGTCAGCTGCTACGTTTCATGATTACTGTGTTCATGGGCAACTCAAGTTTGGGCCATTTTGATAACTGTTTCTTTCCCTACACCTCGAAACTTTGGAACTCTTTACCCTTTCATGTCTTTCCCAGTATCTATGACCAGGCACTATTTAAAAGATGTGTTTTTCACTTCCTCCAAAATTCATATATACTTTTCCTTGTCTCTTCTTTTTCCCTTTCGTTATTCTCTTTATATAACAATTGAGTCCCAGCCGTGGTGTGGACTTTTGCCCTTGATTGGACAAATTAAGCTAGCACTACCTGGCTGCTTGGGAAATTGTAAACTAGTATGAGAAAAGTATTGTTTTCATTAACTTCTATTTATTGTATTTATTTATGACATCATTTATTTTTTGGTGCATATACATTTACTGGTTCTGTGTACTTATGGATAAAACCAGTGGAAAAAATTGTTTTTGATTCTGAGATGCTTTACTCTTTTCTATTATTTTAGAAGTGATGAAACTTATACTTTCCTCTTTAAAGTCCTTTATGTTTGCTTCACCCATCAGAACTTAAACACTGATGAGCTTCTGTGACCGGACTTGAAGCCTTTACCCTTAAATTTTATGTTTATTCATGTATATTCATGTCTTGAAGGTGTCTTTGGCATTTACAAATTTATGATTTGGGTGACATATATTAACAGTGGAGATAAATTTCTTTGTGAAACAGAATCATTTTTATGGAATGGGACCATGTTGTATATTACAGTGAATAGTATCTCTTGATTGACTTTATACAAAGAAAAAATCTAGTGTATTGCGGATTCTACCATTATGTGATTTTCCAGTGACTCAGTTTCACGTATTACTAATTGTTGGAAATGTCTTTATTAAAGTATTTCATTTTCCTTTTTGTGAATATTCTAGGATTCTAAGAAGACATCACCTTCAGCTGGAACTAAGACCAAGGAGAATATTTCACATTACTTCAACAAAGATTCTCCACCAATAAAGCCTTGGACTCCTAAGTCCACTAAGTCCTCACTACTCACAGGGGAGTCTGACGTGTCATCACCCATTACAACAGAGTCCAGCCAGTCATCACCAACTAAGAGTGACTCTACTTTGTCTTCACCTTTAAAGACAGCTTCAACTGCCTCTTCTAAACCTGAATCACAAGACTTGGTCAAAGAACTGATGGTAGATTCCATGGACATTGACTCCCCATCCAAAGAAAATAAACAATTGTCAAAGAATAATTCCAAAGCAAAAGATTGTAAAGTACAGTCAGAAATTAAGGTAAGTTCAGAGGATAAAAAGTAGTACTGCACCCTCCCATGAATTTTCCCTCTCTGTGAGACCTTCCTCTTTTTCTATTCACTATACCATCATTCGTGGTCTCTCTGGTAACCTCTCCTCAGTTGAACACCATCTGTCTAGTACCTCTCCTAATATCTTACTTCTGT
>JAYMFT010209027.1:0-11539 GCA_038088735.1 Panulirus argus | reverse complement strand
GGAACTACTATTCCTTCAAACATACCCATTTTTGCTCTCCAAGATAATGTTCTCTCCTTCCACACATTTTTCATCATACTTGAGAAAATCTGTATAAGCTGACTTGGTTATTACTGGAAACTATTAACTAGCTAAACTTCATAAATAGAACTGGAGCTAACAAACTGTATCTAATACATTTTTCCATATAAGCCACTTCCACTTTTTCAAGCAGGGTGACCATAAAAGAATCTTCTATTAATTCAATCCCTGTAAGAACTGCATATTAAATATAATCAAAGCTGCAACCATCAAAATGTGAGTGCAATAAATGTACTGTATTCTTCTATATATAATGACATAGAATAAGTGAAGACTAGGCAAAAGTGGACTACTGTGAACTGTCTTAAGTTTGTATTTTACACACAAAAGTGAGGCTCAGGTGTCGATGCAATGACATCATAACCGTGTTTAGAAAAGATTTTGCCAAAGCTTTCCCTGATTTAAATGTAGGAAAACTTGCATACTGTGCACAAATAGCAAATGTTCAATTAGCCAGAGGAAACTCTGCTCAAGGGGTTGCATTCTAGGTAACGACGCCACACCATATAAATTGCATTACACAGATACTAGGTGATTTGTTTTGTAGCAAAAATCAAACTGCACTTAATATAAAAGAAAATAGCAATAAACATAATTTCAGTATCTAATATCTGTAAGTTATTCATGACCAATGCAAAACAAACACATTACCAGGGATCCCAGTGAAAGGGCTTTCAAGTACTTAATTCTACCCTGAAGAGTATCTTGGAATTAATCTATCTGTATTCTATTTTTGCCTTTATATAAATATATATTTCACTATTATCATGCAACTCCAGGACTCCTTTTATGGAATTCCTGCAGCTCTAAGACTAGATTCCATGAAGGAGCAAGGAAATGATGGACTCCTTTGAAGTCTGAAGGTCCTTAACAAGATTGTACTCCGATCCAGCCTTAATGATGATTCGGCCTAACCAAATGTAATTTCTCAAAAAAGATGTACAGTATCCCTTCTAAAAGGACTTTGGTAACACAAATGTATATTATGTACTTTTTTCTTTTTCATACTTAATTGACATTTCCCAGGTTAGCAAGGTAACGCCAGGAAACAGCCAAAGAACGGCACATAGGCTCTGCCCACCCACCAAAACAAAAGTAACAGAGAAGCGGGTCAAGTGAGGATTTTCCGTCTAAGGCTCAGTCCTCTGTTCTTGACACTACCTCGCTAATGTGCGGGAAATGGCGAATGTTTACGAAATTTTTTTCTTCATACATATTCGCCATTTCCCACATTAGCGAGGTACTGTTAAGAACAGAGGACTGAGCCATAGGGGAAAAAATCCTCACTTAGTCCCCTGCTCTGCTCCTTCTTTTGGAAAAGTGAAAACAGGAGGGGAGGATTTCCAGCCCCCTGCTCCCTCCCCTTTTAGTCGCCTTTTACAATACGCAGGGAATTCATGGGAAGTATTCTTTCTCCCCATCCCCTATGAAACAAGTTATTGTAAGATGCATTCAAAAGTATTTCAACACCTAAAAGAGAAGTTTTGTTAAGAAAAATGTGTATTGTTTGCTGCATGTACTTGTATATATAGGAAAATGCCATGTCCACCGGTTGGGACCCACAGGTCATAAAGTGTTATGGTGTGTGTGCATCTATTTGCAGAGAGTGGAGAGCAGTTGGGTAGTAAGTGCTTGGTGTCTTCTTTATGGTAGCTGCATCATGGGCATGAAGGGTCTTGGGATGTGCTGAAATGGTGCTTATAGTGTTGTAGTGATGGGTGATGTCCAGATCTAGTGGAAGTGGGATAGTATGACTCATGTTTGCTTAGGGAGTTTGGTTTCTGATGGTTGCATGTCTAGTACGTTGGAGTTTAAAACTTAGTTGGAAGGTCAGTTGTTTTGTGCTTCCCAGATTATTTCTGTGTGTATGTGTTTGTCAGTTTGATATTTGTTGGAGGGTGAGTAGAGGTTACTGAAGTGTGAGGCAGGGGTAAGCTTTTTATTTCTACTTGGGTTTGCTTGTTGGTTTTAGAATTGGATGCTGAGCATGTCAAGGTGGGTTTTTACTGGGAGAATCTTTGTTTCATTGTGAAGATGGTGAGTGTTTGCTGTTGTTAGGTAGCCTGTGATTAATTGTTATGAGGACACTATTTTGTTTGGTTTGCAGCTTTGTTATACTTGCTTTTGGTGAAAGAGAAGACTAATAAGTGGTGCTGGAGTTCACCAGTTCCTGCATGCATCTTTTAATCTAATCTTTCATCAATAGTTGTCTGATTGCAAAAATTTTATAATTGCACACACTTCCTTTCCTACGCCCACCTTGTTCTTCATCATCAAGGGGTTCACTAATTCATCCAACACAGTCTGTTACTGTCCTACCTTACCTTGCTAATCATACTAATGAAACATTCCCCTGTAAATCGTAAATTCATTTCTACTCCTCTTTCCTTTAAACTGTAGAACAGTTACTGCCTTCTTCCAAGTACCACACACCTAACCACTTTTCCATGCTTCCATACACATTTTCCAGATCCACTCTACAGCCATTTCACCTCCACTCTTTATCATTTTGCTAACCACTTCATCTACACCTTTAGTTTTCTTTTATCTGATTAGAAGAAAATGATTAGGAATTGATATTTGGCTCACTTAATCAGCCAACAGTGAATTGTAAGGAAAGAAATGACTTAAGTACACAGGAGTTGCTAATATTCATTTTTGTATGCTTCTGTGGTGACAGTTTCTCAGAGACATAGCATATTTGATACTTTTCAGTAAAATGTCGTCCCGAAAGGCTGGAAAGAAGACTGTGAAGAAACGCGCCCAACGTGCCACTAGCAATGTTTTTGCTATGTTTGACCAGGCCCAGATCCAGGAGTTTAAAGAAGCATTCAACATGATTGACCAGAACCGTGATGGCTTTATTGACAAAGATGACCTGCATGACATGTTGGCTTCCCTAGGTGGGTAAGACTTTATCTAGTGGTTGTGAGAAGTACCTCTTTGTTTATCAGAGTTTCAAGGACCATCATCCAAAATGAGGGACACATTATAGGTATTATTTCATTTTGGCTCCAAAGTTGAGCATATAACATGCTTGTGGGAGTAGAAGAATACTGTGATATATGTTTGGAATTGTCATGGATATTAAGTGAACAAAGAGGTATAATACTAATCCAACCTACTCAGTGTACAGGAACAGAGATGAGATATGAAGAATGGTTTTGATATTATTACATGGTAACTTTTTCTTGTATAATGGTGCTTAGTATTCGGTTCTTTGCATTCTTGTAGTGTTGCCTACCATTTATATGTATATTTTCTTTAGGCAAGAATCCTACTGATGATTATTTGGATGGAATGATGAATGAGGCTCCAGGACCCATCAACTTTACAATGTTCCTCACTCTCTTCGGTGATCGTCTTCAGGTTAGTTCATGATTAAAATGATGGTTTCCATGTTCATTCTTTAAGGTAAAGTGTAGCCCATGTAGTGCTGGATGACTGTAATAAGAATTGAGTGTTCCAACACCATGTGTTTAGATTGATATCAGTCTTACTCCAGTGATACTAGTCACTACTGATACTTAAGAGTCTGAAAGGGGAATTGATATTGGTACTGTCTGAACAAATCCCAGACAGTAGTAGTATCATGGAAATTTACAAAACTGCTTATGTAACACCAGCATACACAGGAGGAACCAAGCTTGTCAAAACAATCTAGGCCTGTATATGTAACACCACTAGTGGTAAAAGTGTTAATAGGCTAATCAAGAAGTAAATTTTGCCACAGACAAAAGAAATGAAAGAAACTATACCATAACTAAAGACATAACAACAAGGAAGATGCTGATTAAATCTTAAAGAACCCTTGGAACATAGAAGAAAGGCATGAAACAGTGTACGAGAGCCCAGCAAAATAAGATGAAATGATTTTGATGTTCTGCAAAGCTAAATGAATTTCATATAAGGAGTAAGTAAAGAAAGCTTCTAGAGCTTACTTAAGTGGCTTAAACGGTTTCAGATAAACTCATGTTGACAGCAGTGCAAATTTGTATGTTAGTAAGGAATATTAGTTCAGTATTTTTAAGGAGTTAGTATCTGCAGGGAGAGCTCTTAGTAAGTAGGTACGTAATCTCTCTCTTCATCAGGAAAACAGCATTATTTTTATTTGACCAACCACACCAAAATTTACCGTTTATACTAGAAAACATGCATTGGAGCATCCTTATTTGTTAAGGAATCCACAAAATATTTATGTAATATCATCCACAAAATGATTATTAGCTAACAATGCTGATTTTGTAAATCCTTGGCTCTTGATCAGACATGAATTTTTTTTACATATGTATTTGCCATTTTTTGTCCTAGCAAGGTAGCATCAAGAACAGATGACTGGGCCATAGAGAGAAAAATCTTCATCTTGCACCTTTTTTTGTTCCTTCTTATGGAAAGCAAAACAGGAGGGAAGAATTTCCTGCCCCTCACATGAAATTGAATCGTGTTTATGTTAACATCCCGCATTGCATTTGAATTCCATTTAATATTTTAGGTGTGCAAAATGTAGGTGGCATGAATTGAGAAAAGGATTGTTTATTTTATTAAACACTGACTCTTGATTGAATGTGATACCAATCTTAGATCAGCTTGTGCATGTGCATATGTTTTCCTCCACACACAAGTTTTGAAAACTGGTATTATTAAGCCATGCTGAAAAATTATTAGGATATGCATGGTGGATGTGGTCTGTGAGGAGCTTTGTTTCGTTGTGTTGGATTTTTTTTATTTTAGTATATATAGTTTGATTTTTTTTTTTTTTTTTTTTTTTTTTTTTTTTTTTTTCCAGGCATTCAAATTACCCATAGCTCAAGCCTTAGCTTATATATTCTGACTAAATATGCTACATGTGTTCTTTACAGGGAACAGATCCAGAGGATGTAATCAAAAATGCATTTGGATGCTTTGATGAGAACAACCAAGGTTACATCAATGAAGAGTACCTTAGAGAACTCCTTGTATCCATGGGTGATCGCTTCACAGATGAAGATGTAAGTTTTTTATGTTCTTACCATTTTTAAAGCAGGTTAATGTAGTTATTAGTATCTAGGTCTTTGTATATTTAGAATCAAACCATATGGTTACCAAGAGAGTGAAATATCTTTAGCAGGCTCCCTCATCATGTATTAGAGAGAGTAGGCAGTCATTCATTTCTTCATATCACAGTAAGTATAGAGCAGAATGTGGAACACTGGTTGCATATTGATAGTACAGTACGTGGTTATGTGTACCAGATATCACTATAAAGTTAATGAAAAATTACTGTAAAAGGAATTGAGGGTTACTGCAACATTTGATCTAAGAAAAGAGAATTTTTTTGTACTAGTTTGTTATTTCCCATATTATGTGTAATGCACTGAAACCATAGCCCCCTTATTCACAGCCAGGCCCCGCTATCTTTTCCATGATTTTCCCCACACTGCTTCATATGCCCTGGTTCAGCTCATTGACAGCATGTCACCCTCTGTATACCATATTACTCAAATTTACCTTATTCTGTGCATATCCTTCATCCTCCTGATTGTTCAGGCCCCAACAACTGTAAATGTTTTTCACTCCATCCTTCCATCTCCAATTTGGTCTTCCCATCTTCAGGTTTCTCATCCACACCTACTATTACCATACCTATCTCTTACCCTCTTATTATATTGCTCACTTGATCAAACCACCTCACACCACATATTGTCCTCAGACATTTGATTTTAAATACATGCACCCTCTTCCACACATCCTCATCTGTAGCCCATGTGTTTTATGTATACAATGTTGATGGGACTTGTGTGCCTTCAAACACTAGTTTTTTTCCCTCCAAGATAATGACCTCTCTGCACATTCGTCAATGCTCCAAGAACCTTCACCACTCACCCACCATGGTTCCATTTGCTGCCATGTTCACTCTCAGATATCTACAGCACTACACTTTCTCCAAATGTTGTTCTTTCAAACTCAAACCCCCAACTAACCTGACCCTGTGCCCTGCAAAACTTAATAACCTTGCTGTTGTTATCATTTACTCTTATCTTCTTCATTTCACACAGTCTCCCAAACTAAGACACCTTCTGCATTGTTTCATTTGAACCTGCCACCTGTGCTGTGTCATCAGAAACAACAACAGACCCTTTTACCAGGCCCCTCAACCCTAGCTGAATGTATATTCACCCCTTTCTCCAGGACCCATGTATTGATCTCCTACACAACCTCATCCATAAACAAATTAAAAAGCTGTGGTGACATCACACACCCCTGCTGTAGATCAACCTTCACCTGAAACTATATCTCTCTTCTCTTCTTATGCACATACTTGCCTTACACTCTTAATAAAAGCTTCTCACTTCTTCAAGTAGCTTTCCTCCTGCCCCATATATTCTGCAAGGCATTTCCAACAGCCCTCTCTCATGCTTTCTCTACATTCATAAATTCCACTTAGAAATCCTTCTGTTTCACTATGAATATTTTGAAAATATTCTTTAAAAAAGCAAACTAAGTTAAAAAGTTTATAAATAAAAGATGAACTGGATACAAAATAACATCTAATAGAGTCTACATCAAAATGTGGTTCCCCAGCAGTAATTACTGAGGTGTTAATTTTTCAGAACAGTCCTTATTTCACGTACATACACTAACAGCTAATGAATGGAAGCGAGCAGAGGAGGCTTTTTCTTTGTCTGTTTCTGGCGCTACTTTGCTAGTGCAGGAAATAGCAAACAGGCATGAGAGAAAGGAAAAAGGTATCATTTCACAAAGTTCATACCATATTTATAACTATTTATGATAAGATTCAGAAAAAACTTTTAGAGATGAAAAAAGAATCTCTTGAACATGATTTAATTACACCAGAAGTCTTTAATGACTTACTTTGTTGAGCTGGAAATGTGTAGTATCTAATGTAAGCTACCATGTGGAATGAAAGTATTTAATGAAGACAGTAAAGCTTGCTCACTTGATTGACATACTGAATTAAGCAATTTTAGTGATGGATAGATTGATATAAGGCTTTTCTTATATTGTACAGTTTGAGTATCCCTTATCCGAAATGCCTGGGACCAGAAGTGTTTCAGATTTTGTGATATTTGCATATACATGATGAGATATTTTGGGGCTGGGACCCAAGTCTAGACACAGTATCCATATATGTTTCATATACACCTTATACACATATCCTGAAGGTAATATATAAAATATTTTTAATGATTTTGCATGTGAAACAAAGTTTGTGCAACACTGAACCATCAGAAGGCTAAGGTGTCACCACCTCAGCTGCTCATGTGGACAACCTGTGGTTGTTTGGCATCACCTTTATTCCTGAACCTGAATTGATAGGCTCCTGATAAGCAATCATCTTACACTTTTTCACACATAAGTACTTAACAGTATAAAGATATGAAATACCATTGATACAATGAAAAAATATTGTTTAGGTGTGGAATTTTCCACTTGTAACGTCATGTCGCCGCTCAAAAAGTTTCTTATTTTTGATTTTCTGATTAGGAATGCTCGACCTGTAATAACTTCATGGTAAAGGTTATAGTAAACAGAGAAATTTAAACTTAATTTCAGTGGTCTTTTAGAAGTCCGATTTATTTGTTTTTAGATGTGTATGATTTTTTATCAGTGGTTAACAGCCCATATATATAGGCATTTGTGGAAGTTTCACAAGTCCTGCGGAGAGAAAAGAGAAGATTTAGATTTAATCCATAAAATATTAATACCGGTAGATCATATCTAGTCCAGACGTCCATACTCTGAAAACATAAAAAATATGAATGCCCTTGCATTTAACATTCCCAGCATAATTGTGTGTGAATTTCTAAGTTTTGAATTTGAGCTGGTACTGTTTCATGCTTAAGTCAGTTCTTTCAGTGGTTTTTGCTCTTGTTTTACTCCTATGATTACATCCAGCAAGCACCCAGCTCCCAGCACTTCATCTTCAACATTATTGTTAGCTTGATATCTTAGTCTGTATACTTATTTGAAGCCGAGACAAGGAAGAATTTTGGATAAAAAATGGATATGTGTTTTAATGTTTTGTGTTGTGTATATTGGTAGAAATAATCTGAAGAAATAAAAAATCAGAACACTGCTGGAGACCTACTATATATTTAACTGATTAAGAGCCCTTTGATGGAAGCTTGAGTTAATGAATAACACATTTTATTGTATGTAGTGGAATCTTCTGTAAGGATTTCCCCAGCATTGTTCCCTCATTCACTCTCTGCATATATTTGTAATCTTTCAGCATTAAATAGTTTGCTTAAAAGCTTCTTTTTGTAAATTGCTGTAGTGCACTTCTTTTGTTCATGCTTTATTCCCTAAGTTATCCTTCTCAGTTGCCCAACCAAGCTAGATCTCACACACATCCAAATAATCTGATCTGTATGCATCAGTGTTATCTTCTCCCTTAAGGTACTGTACTGTTTATGATTTGCATTTTTCTTTTTCTGCACTTACGTGCCATTTTCCATGTAGAGTTGCTTCATATGCTTACATCCACTCTTTCACTGCCCTTCATAATGCATTTAAACCAGAGCTCCTCAATCCACAGACAAGCCCCACCGTTCGTTCCTTCCTTGACTTTCCCTGACCTCTTCAAATGCCCTGGTTCAGCCCATTGTTAGCAAGTCACCTTATGTGTACCACATAGCTTCAATTTGCTCTATCCCATGCACTCTTCACATCCTCCTATGTCTTCAGGCCTCAGTTATTCAGAGCATCTTCTGTTCCTTGCATCACCTCTTTAGTTTCCCCTTTCACCTTGTTCCCTTTTTTCTGACATGTATACCGTCTTTTAACCTCTCCTCATTCATCCTTTCGGTATGTGCAAATTTTATCTCCACACCCTCTTCAACTCTCTCACACATACCTCTTATGCTCATATCTCTCGCTTACCTTATCATTTCTTATTCGATCAACTTTCCTCACACCAACACATTCACCCTCCATACTTTTTTACCTGTGGCCCATGCCTTGCATCCATACAACACCATCAGGACTGTTATACCATTGAAATGCCCATCTCCACCCTCACAAACGGTGATCTGTCTATTTACACACTCTCCACTGCATCCAGAACATTAATCCCTTCACCAGCCGTATGGCTTACTACTTCATCTTTGGTTCTGTCCACTGCCATCACCACTCCCAGGTGTCTAAGGCAACTTGCAAGTTCTCACCATTCAAACCCACACTACAACCAACCTGTCTGTTTCTCCTGCTTAACCTAATAACTATATTTGTATTCAAATTAACTTGACTTTCTCCTTTCACTTTTACACAAACTTAGAAACCAGCTTCTGTAATTTCTCACTTGAATCTGCCACTAGAGGTTTCATCAGCAAGCAAACAGCAACTGACTTACCTTTCAGGCCTCACCTACACCAACAAACTCTAGACCTGCCTCTTGCATTCACCTCCCTCACCAGTTTATCCATAAACAGATTAAACGGCCTTGGTAAAATCACACATCCCCACCACAAACCCACCTCATGTGGAACCACTCACCCTCCTCTCTCTCATGTGAATGATAATGAAAATCAAGAAATCTTAATTTGTTTTCTCCCTACAGGTTGATGAAATGTACCGTGAGGCTCCAATAAAGAATTCAATGTTTGATTATGTGGAATTCACTCGTATCTTGAAGCATGGTGCTAAAGATCTAGAAGACCAGTGATGAGTCATTGAGTTGGATTTCTGCATAAATAATTAATTGAATTTACTATCAGGTGTTTATTTGAAAAAAATCAATATTGATTAGGGGAATTTTAAAACCCTTGATGCCTTGTTTGCCAGAACTTAAAATTACTGTTTCAGCATGAACAAATTGTAACTTTCATTTGATTACTTAAAGGTAATCAAGTTTACATTTTATAATGTGAAGATAACTGTGTTTAATCATGTTTATTAAGTATTTGATGGATGAAACATTGGTCCATAACTCAAGGTGTAAAAAAAAAATTTGTAAGTAGTTGAAAGTTTTATATATTGTCAAATAGCTTGCAGTGCTTTTAAAGGAATAGAACTGGACAGATGCAGGGTGATAATATAGCTCTAGATATGTAATAGAATTTGTGTCATTGTTTTCAAAGATTACTTGAAAATGCTGGCCTGCTACGAAAGAAATGAAATCAAATGCTGAACTCTGGGAATGTTACTGAGTGATTAAAAAAAAAATCTATGTAATGTATGTTTTGTATCAAAGATTTTTCTTGCTACGTCTATCAAATCAACCTTTTGACTTGTAAAGAATTGACATTCAGTGTTAGAAACCATACAGAATTTTATTTAAAATATAGGCAGTATAAAGACTACTTTGATAATTGGGAATGAATATTGGCACAAAAAGATGGTTTTCTGTAAGGTTGCATTAGTATGATAATAACTTGACAAAAATAAGTTTCGTAAAGGCAGTATTAGTATTACTGGAGAACCTTTGTTCAGTATTGTTTAGACGGGATGAAAGAGGGCAGATGACATACGAGCAGTAGTGCAAAACCTCTCTTTGAGAGCAGTTTTTACAAATAACATGTTATTTCTATTTGTCAGTGATGAAAGTAATGAACCTGATTTCAAGTTAGATTTTCATTTATGTCAGCTTATTATTTATTATATTAAGGAAATATACCTTCAAAATCAAATTATTTATTAGTACTTAATAGTGCCTTAGCATAAAATTTAGTAATAATCACAAACAGCATTTCATCATTTAATAATGTATTAGCACCTTGCTTTTACTAATAATTTTCCTGGCAATTATAGGTAATAATCATTCCAGTTGCATAAAATATGTTTTTTCTGCTGTTTTGATTGTTTTTTATATATCATTTTCATATACCTATTGGATTAGATTATTTTATAGTGTGAGACTCATTCCAGTGCAAAATTTTATACCAGGACTGTACTCCAATCTTTCCTAAATAAACTGAAAAGAATAATAGTTGCTGATATTGCCTAAGAACACGGCGTTCTCTGTAAAATCATATAAATTCAATGTATATCCCATCCCATTTATGTTGAGTAGGTCAAGTGCACAATATTTATTTGTCTTGGGTTGCTGTTTTTACAGCCTATCCCAAGACCTAATTCAAATTATGTTTCAGACACATTCGTCATTTCCCGCATTAGCGAGGTAGCATCAAGAACAGAGGACAGCCATAGTGGGAAAATCCTCACTTTGGCCCCCTTCTCTGTTCCTTCTTTTGGAAAAATGAAAATTGGAGGGGAGGATTTCCAGCCCCCTGCTCTCACCCCTTTTAGTCGCCTTCTATGACACGCAGGGAATACGTGGCAAGAAAGTCGCATGCTACCAAATGTAACATTTTATGTTGCCTTTTGTAACAAAAGTACCCTTTGAAAAAGATTAATATCTTTTTCATTGACTTTTTTTTTTTTTTTATCCCAGGGGATAGGGGAGAAAGAATACTTCCCACGTATTCCCTGCGTGTCGTAAGAGGCGACTAAAAGGGGA
>JAYMFT010209016.1:0-11540 GCA_038088735.1 Panulirus argus | reverse complement strand
AACTCCTGTTTTTCTGTTTTCTACTCTCCGAATAGTGGGTTTTTGTGGAATATATATATATATATATATATATATATATATATATATATATATTAAGACGAAATATGGCTGGGTTAAAAGACGGTGCAACTGGCTGCACTTTAAATAGAGAGAGTAATGAGGTTCATTTAAGACAACTCGCTTAAAAAAACGAGAACAAGACCATTACAAAAAATATAACCATCTGGTCATTGTGTTTTTTTTTAACTCTTATCCCTGCCCTTAACTACCACTTGAAGACTTAACTACCACATAAAGACTTTAAAAGCGCTGCTTGAGTTAAGTGCAATGGGTCCAGACGCTCCCCGTACATCGCAAGGCAAGTGCGTCAAAGCACTTAAGTGTCTTCAACACTGTAAAGTAAGTCTTAAAGAAACACTTAACATAATTCCTTTTTAACACGTAAGTAACAAATAAGTAACCAAGGAGTCGTGCCATCTAGTTCACAGGGTCGTACCGCCGTGCGTGCGACGGGTCGTACCACGCCCACCCCCTCGACCTCCCATCCAAGGAGGCTAAGACGGACGTAAAGGCAACTGCGTATTGCGCCCTTTTAGCCCTCATGTGGGGTGGGGTGGGGTTGGTGGGTGTAGGGGTGTTGGGGGTACCAGCACGCAGCCTTATCAATGCCCAGGATGAACGAGACACCCTCCCTCCTCCCCCATCCAACAGGATGATCGCGGCTTATCTCCCTCCCCCCCTTTCTCTCTCTCTCTCTCTCTCTCCCCTCCCCCCTCCTTCTGGGCGCTCCCACGCGCAAGCACGTGACGCACCTGCGTCACTCCACGTCGACAACCTGCGTCTGTCATGTGACGTATTTATATGCGTCGTACGAGAACGGGACAGGAATACGACTGGGGTCACGTCTGGAACGTGTTAAGGTACGGGTCGGAGGTCAAATTAGTTATCTTCACTAGATTAATCTACAATAATAACAACAACAATAATAAGAATAATAATAACAACAACAACAACAACAACCTGGGCGCAAACAATTCTGAACAACGCCAACAGATGAGAACGAGATCAACGGATGCCGCGAATAACGCCCAACAGACGGAGGAGGACAACACCGACGGGCGAGAAGAGCTAACCAACAGAAGCGAAAAACGGCACCAACAGGTGTGAGCAACGCCAACAGACAATGTGGACCGCAACTGCCGTTCATGCTCTGTCTGCGTTGCCTCAACAGAGGCGACCGAGCGAAGAAAACACCTTAAAAAATATAAAGATCTTCGCAACACCTGCCGAACTTAACACCAGAGCAACACCTACCCTACCTAATACCAGAACAATACCTGCCCCTCCCCCTCCGTCGAACACTTTCCCCTCCACAACACACGAAGCTTCGACATCGGATCAATCAACAGTCCTCAAGAAAAAAAGCACAATTCAACCGAAAACAACAACTACCTACTCATAACAAATTACTGTGCCCTAATTGGGCTTTCTCCTCCTCGGGAAGGTTAAGATCCAACCATCTTGAAGCACAGTGGAAGGAACACACAGCGCCCGGGAGTAAAATTCCCAAAAATGAAGGAGTAAAGAAAGAACATCCTCTCATAAAGATAGCCTGAGGCACACTGGGGCGAAGGTTGCTATTGCTCACACCAGATGCACTACGATTTCACCCTGAGAACGTCATACGCTTGTACCCTCAGTAAACTTAGCCGTGTATAGCCCTTAAAAAAAAACAAGAAGGTGGACAAGTTATTTTTGCGGACACTGTACCTAAGCTACGTAATCCATTAACAAACCTTGAGCACGCAAATTCAAGCTGAAATATTTCCCTCAACAGCACATAACGAAAGGCTCACGTTCAAAACCTTATACAGTAAGGAGAAAAAAAACAAAGACTCCAGTTTTAAAGATTTCTTTCTCAATATGGTGTATTCCAGACCCAACAACCCCTCTCTCCGCTCTGACCTCTCCAATCGTGTAAAAATTCTAATCCGAGTTAATTTCCCTCCACCGGCCACGCAACCCTAGCAATATCCAGAAGAATATGGTGACAGGAAAGGGCTTTTTTAAAAAAAAATGTATATGGCGACCACGTAGCACACCAGGAAGAAGTCATTAAAAGTTCCAGGTCAAGTCATAAACTGTGGCTGGAATCTTAAGAGTGAGCCGTAAAAAAAAATGCCGTTTACTAACGACACACAAGCTGCTTTTTTTTTTTCTCTCTCTTTTCCAGCAATGAATTACGTGATATGTCGGAGGAGGCTGGAAGGTGTGGTTTACTGCTAGGAAATGGCTCCAGCCGAGGGCGTAGGAGCTGGAAGGGCAGAGAGGAGACACATGGCACATCTATCTACTCTAGGTGTGCAGGGATGCGAGGAGAGAGGAGCGAAGGTCCCATTCTAGAGGCATAGGGCCTCTAGAGAGAGAGAGAAGACCCCCAAGGAGTTTCTAACCTACAATTGTACGGCTGGGAGGAAAGAGGTGGGCCCATGAGCTTCCAGTCCTGCGCAAGGACTTCCTAATACAGTCGGGGAGTCTTCCTCTCCACCGTGGAGAAACCCTAATACAGGCAGCCAGGTACCCACCCACTGGGAGCCAGCATATATACATTGTGACGACCGCAGGGCCTCGGGCAGGCCTGGGTGCTCCACCTCTGTCTCTACAGGTGTCTTTACTACATCTACACGCCTCACTGTCGCCACATACACACACGCTCCCTACATCTGTCCTCCTCTGAACTACGACTGGACGTGTTTTAATCCGCTATGCCATAGGAGCTGTGGATTCCAATCTCATTTCTACATACGCTCTCGAATCTTAAAATCAAACTTTCATTCTTTTCCGAGAGAGTCTATTGGGCATATCTGATCCACAGTTGCGACCTTTATAGTTCAATTACACGCTGAACGAACGGAGGTGTTAAAGCTTCTGCCAGGTGTGTGTGTGTCTGTGTATGCTGTTACGTGGGCAAGTAGCGGAGTGCATCAGAGCGACAAGGCGAACTGCAAGGTCGACGCCCCTCAGTGACCCCCTCCCTATTAACCCCAGCAACCTGCACTTACTAATAAACCTTTCCCGCCTCACGATTCAACTGTCTGGGCTCGACTGACTTTCTCCCGGGTTATGGCGTCTTATACAAACGTCCTTTAAAAGCAAAGGAGGAGGACCCAGCAACATCCCCTTAAGTACACCACCACCTGGCACTGCTCGCTCGACAACCCCGCGTCATATATGCGTGGGAGACGGACGCGAAGAGAGAGGGGGCTTCCTGAAGGAGGGTGCGACAATGGAGAGGGAGTGTGACAGATGAATCCCAGTGCGACAACTGTACATTGCCGCCTGTAACTCTTTCTCCTCACCCCAGCTCAGAGTGACCTACATACAAACGCAACTGCTTATTCGTCTCCGCAACGACACTAGGGGACACTGCAAAGTACAACCCTAGCCTACAACCCACTTCGAAACGTACAGTTAAAAGCAAGTACCACGATCATCCTGTAAACCCAAGTACCGTGTACCATCGTACCGTTCATTTTTTACGCCCTATGTTCACACGTGTGTGCCAAGGGGGGCTCAGATGGGTACCCCTTTGTTTGTTTGCGACGTCTGCAATGACAATGCCACCAGGAGGCACACGTGTGGCTGCATCCTGCCCGAACACCTGCGCCACACCGCACCCGCTCGAAGCCTGACCTGGGGCATAAGCAAGAGCCGTAGACCAGGTCACGGTTGGCAAGTGGGAGGGGGGGGGGTGTCGACTCTTTAACTGGTGTCAACATCTGGACACTCGCGTAATGTATTTTGAGTCACGGGTCGGGACAGGCAAGAGGCGTTTGTCATTGTTATGTAATGTGCTACATGAGGGAGGGAGGGAGGGAAGGAGGGAGGAAAGGAGGGAGTGAGTGAGTGAGAGAGGGAGGGGCGTGTTCATTCTGACACGCTGCCAGTACAACGTACAATGTACACGCACACGTGGTGGGGGAGGGAGTCCGACAGATTTAATACGATTGATGTTAAGAGCAAGTCTGGTCTCCGTGGTCCGAGGAGGTGGGGGAGAGAAAGTCTCTCTCACGAGGAGATGGGGGAGAGAAAATCTCTCTCTCTCTCTCTGTGTGTGTGTGTGTGTGTGTGAGGGGAAAGCCAAGCTGACCCTGAGTGTGACAATATGATTCATGACGGCCAAAGAGACCCCCCCCTACCCCCACCCCTCCCATCCACTTCCCGTCCCCCACTCTTTACCAGAAGATGAAAAACTTTCGCAACACATGTGGTGGTGGTGTTGCTGCTGCCCCTCCCTCAACACAAACACACACACACACACACACAGGCATATATGCAATACCGCGAACACACACACACACACACACACACACACACACACGAGACGGGTTCTGTTGACGGGGGCAAGGCAGGCGGCAGCGGCTGCTACAGCCAGACAGACAGACAGACAGACAGAGCCGTCCGGTCAACCAGCTGTCAGTACATTTCGCTCTACCGTCTACGAGAACGGAAGATTCCCGTCCCTTCAGCGCGCGGGGACGGAGGGCGCGCCTCAAATATCCCATTTCCGCAGTCGCGGGGAAAAGCTGCGGTCCTCCGCCTGCGTCGTCTCTCCTGCGGCCAAACAGCTGGCTTATCCAGACAACAGCCGCAGCTCTCCTGAGGTGCGGTCCAGGGATAGGGGGGGGGGATGGGCTAGCTGGCTACCACTGCACCCCACTACTACCCCCCCCCAACCACCACCACCACAGGTTACGTCAGTCACACTCACCTCCTCACCTCCCTTCCCCTCCCCTCCGACCCCCACCACCTCCAAACACCGTGCTACCTCTCTCTCTCTCTCTCTCTCTCTTACAGCGGAACCAGTCACATCTCGGAGCCGCGCGCGCGCGCGCGCGCGGAAGAGATGGAGGGGGGGGGCTAGGGAGGAGGACGTGGGAGGGGAGAGGGGGGAACTCCTGCATCACCATGGGGGGAAGGGAGAGGAGGGGAGGGGGTCGTCCTGTTAACGACCTCACAAAGAGTAGTCATGCTTCGTCTGCACTTCCTCCAGGGAACCATCTTCACTATCCGACCTGCGGCGTGGCGTGGCGCAGCCAGTCGACCAATCAATCAGCTGCTTCCTCGTGTCTACCACATCTCCTTCCCCCCCCACCCAACCACAGCAGCAGGATTCTCGCCCACAGTGTGGTAGGCGAGTTCCTCCAATCACCACCAAAACAGCAGTAGTTCTCCACCACGCCTTCAACCACAGCAGATCTCACTCCCACTGTGGTAGGGAAGTCCCCCTAATCTCCACCACAGCAGGTCTCATCCACAATGTGGTAGAAAAGTCCCACCACCACCACCACCACAACCACAGCAGCTCCCTCCCCCCCCCATCCCCCAAGTCTACAAGCACCTCCAAATCTTTTCTACCAGTACGACCTCCTCCAAATCTTCTCTACCACCAGTACGACTTCCTCCAAATCTTTTCTACCAGTACGACCTCCTCCAAATCTTCTCTACCAGTACGACCTCCTCCAAATCTTCTCTACCAGTACGACTTCCTCCAAATCTTCTCTACCGGTACGACCTCCTCCAAATCCCATCTCTCCCACTTATCATGACTACCTCCCATCCCATCCCACTCTCCCAGGGATATATGTCCCAGCCGTCCTGGGACACCCTACATCCCCCCCCATCCATGACATAAACTGTCCTATGCGTCTCAAGACAACCTGGTCGTCCGCTGGGATGCCACGAGGTCGTGTCACTCAGGGGAGGGGTCGTCTGTCTCCCCCCCGAAAAAAAAACAACCTCCCTGGGTAGTGATGGGGTGCCACAAGGCCTGGGGAGATAGACGGGACTAGGGACAGGCTAGACGGGCATGGTGGTAGGAGAGACAGGGGCTAGTTATACGCTAGACGGGGCTGGTTGTAGAATAGACGGGGGGCTTGTGGAAGGATGGGACAGACGGGGGCTTGTAGCAGGCTACAACACTAGGGACAGACTACGCAACACTAGGAATAGACTACGCAACACTAAAGGGTGACAGTAAACACACACACACACACACGTGGCTGCAACACATGCAACATAATACAAGTGAATAAAAAAAATAAAAACTGTATCTGGTCGACTGGTTGACTGACTGACTGGCTGACTGGTTGCAGTGCAAATGCATCGAGGGCGGTGACCCCAGAGAGAGAAAGTTAGGGGGGTGGGCATGGGGGGCGGAGGAAGGGGTCGGGGGGGTCGATGGAGGTTGACAACAGCGGTCAACCTGTTGCGATGTCGCCACCTGGTGTGTGCTCTCCCCCCACCCCCCCTCCCCAAAGGAGATGTTCTTTTCTGAACCTCAGAGTGTTCTTGATCAAGCACCCCCCAGGTGTTCTACTATATCCTGGGTGTTCTCCTACACCCATGTCATGTAGATCAGTCAACTCAACTCAACATTACTACCAACGATGTGTATAAGAACACACAAGGCGGGTAAAGAACACAAGAACAACACAAAACGGAGTAAGAACACAAGAACAACGCACAGGACGGTGTCAGAACACAAGAACAACCCGTTGAACGATGTAGGAACACAAGAACAACCCGTTGAACGATGTAGGAACACAAGAACAACCCGCAGAATGGTGTAGGAACACAAGAACAACACACAGGAGGGCGTAGGAACACAAGAACAACACACAGGAGGGCGTAGGAACACAAGAACAACACACAGGAAGGCGTAGGAACACAAGAACAACACACAAGACGGTGTGGAAACACAAGAACAACAGCAGACGGTATCGGGCCCGTCCAGCATCAAGTATGAGTCATTCTCTCTCAGGTCGGCGGAGACGACAACACGGCTTCTCAAGGCTTTTGTTGGAGCGGTGGTGGTGGTGGAGATGGTGCTTGTGCTGGCGCTGGTGGTGGTGGTGTTGGAGAAAGGAGCCTACTGCTTGCCAAGGAAGGAAGAAAGCGAGAGAGCGAAAGCCGAGAAGAGAAAGTGAACCACATTTTGCCCAGAAAACACAGACACACACACGCACACCGTTATCACCTCCATGACGTCGGCAAGTGAGTCACCACCTTGTGTGTGTGTGGGGGGGGGGAGGAGGTGACCGGGTGGTGAGGGATGTTAAATGGGGGGGGGAGATGGAGGGGGAGGGGTGTGTGGGGGGGGGAGGGGTGGTCTATCCACTGCACCTTTGCAACTAATTGTGTGATAATTCCCCCCCCTCTCCCCCCCTTCCCCCACCCAGTGACAATCTTACTAGTAATCTTAAGGCCAGAAATACATTCTCTCTCTCTCTCTCTCTACGATCTTGCTCCAGTGGGTAGTGGGCGTTGTCTGTGCATTTAAAGGCATAAATCAGAGAGAGAGAGAAAACGGGTGTTGGATACATTGATGTGCCTCGCGAACACCTGTTTATATATGACGAAGATTTCCATATATTCACTCAGGCTTAAAATTGTTTTTTATCCATTGACATAGAGGCAACTGCAAACTATAGATATCTTTTCATCTAAGTACGATTATCTATATCTACTTCCGTGTTCTGTTGGTCGATTTTTACCTGTCTTAAGTCAGGCAATAATGATGACACCAACGGTGGTAGCCTTTATAAGGGAATCAATCCTTTATGTTAACGCTTTATAAAGACCACACCAGAGAGAAGACTAATTAAACCCTCTACGTCCGTTAAACCATCACGGACTCTGTTTTAACCGGAGGATTTACGACTCCATGGAGGCGAATCGGGTGGGGGGGAGGGGAGGAGGGGAGGAGTGGTGGTGGTTTGCGACACCACAGAGGACGGGCGACGGTGGCACGACGCCTTCGCCAGCGGGAATGCACGGAACACGGCATGTGGGTTGCCTACGCGCCCTAGGGCAGTGCTGCACGCACAGTCTCTCTCTCTCTCTACGGGCTAGCCAGCCCTGCCTCACTGCAATATGACTCACTCAAGCACTCTCCCTCCCTGCCCCCCTCCCCCCCTCTCTCTCTCTCTCTCTCCTCAGCCCTCCAACCTCCAAATCTTGCCATTTCAAGCCCCAGTCATCACCCAATCACCCCAGTGGTCGCTGATCACCAGCAAATCTTGCTCCAACAAGCCCTAATCAACACTATCTTGTTTCCAAGCTCTAATCACCACATCTTACTCCTAATCACCACAATTTGCTCATATAATCTAAACCCTAATCACCATCAAATCCTGATTATTGTAGTCCCAATCATCCCCACAACCATTGCTACCCAATCATTTGAAATACTATTCACCCTCACTCCAATCACCCTCAAACCTTGCCCCCCCCCTTCCCACGCCCTGCTATCTCCCTTACCCCTCCCCAACCTAATCACCCTCGAATCTTGTCTCCCCTCCCACAACCCCATCACCTCACCACCCCCCCCCACCCCAATAACACAAAGGGGTGACATCTATGACACAAAGCACACCTCACAATCACACCCCCCCCCCCTTAGGGTGTCTCTTCCCAGTTCCCAAGAGCACCACCAGGGTCCTGTGAAAGGGGGGAGCCCCCCTTCCCCCCAATCACTAGGGGGGGAGGAGGAGGGGGGGTAGCGTACAATCACGCGTGTTCCAGTTGCCTGTTGCATCCTGTTGTCAGTCATGCGCTGCAGTGCCTGTGGCCGACCGGCATGACCTCTGACCTCTGTGTGGGTCACAAGACTTCCTGCAGTCTTATATATATATATATATATATATATATATATATATATATATATATATATATACTGGAGCTACTAACTCCTCGTTGTTTCACTCGTTTGTGAAAAGCAACTTATTTTTCTCCTTACGATGAACTGGGGATCGTTAACAACTTTGCTTAATTACTGTCATCATCACTATTAACTGAATGACGCTCATTAAGACAACATTGGGGGGGAAGGGGGTGGAAATTGTTCAGTCGTGTGTCAAATGCTATGCCACACGCACCTTCGTTATGTAGGTACTACTACGACCCCCTGAGCACGACGGTACGACCCTCGAACACGACGGTACGACCCTTTTTGAGCACGACGGTACGACACCTTGAGAACGACGGCACGACCCCTTGAGCAGGATGGTAACGACTCCTTGAACACGACGGTACGACCTTTGAGAACACGACGGTAAAACGATCCTCGAGAGCACGACGATATACGACCTTTTGGCTATGACGGCCCTGAACTTTGACCTGACCCTTGTAAGAGGTCAAGTCATAGAAAGGGCAGGTCTATCACACCCAAGGATCTCTTACATCGTGCTCAGGGGGTCGTACCATCGTACTCAGGGGGTCGTACCGTCGTGCTCAAGGGTCGTACCGTCATAATCGGGGGAGTACCGTCGTGCTCAGGGGGTCGTACCATCGTACTCGGGGGTCGTACCATCATACCCAGGGGGTCGTACCACCATACTCAGTGGGTCGTACCGTCGTGCTCGAGGGGTCGTACCGTCGTTGCATTCAACACGCCATCAAACAAAACTCTGGACAAAGACAGTCCCGCAAGTCGTCATGCAACGTAGGAAACCACAGACACACACACACACACACACACGGACAAATTAAAATTTACACCACAAACACGAACTAGAGCCATTGGCTACCCCTTCCTTCCCCCCCAACCCATCTGCTATCTAGGTCACTGACGGAGTCTCCCCCCCCCCAACCCCACACCCCCTCCCCACCCCATGAACCACCTGGCGTTCAATGGGTCGTTAGCGAGCGAGCGAGCGAACAAGCAACCCACTCACCCACACAGGGCTGGGTCCTATGTGGAGAGATTTTTACACTTGTGTTGCCATTTCTTTTCACACACACACACGCACACACACACCAATTCACGCCAGGTACACATTCACTGACCAACCCCGAGGGGGGAGGGAGAGGGAGGGTTGAATCAACACCTGGGTTGGGTGTGGGCCGACTTCCACGACCAGTATTCGAATCCACTCCAGGTCCGACCCCGAGCTGACCCGTGCTGACTCAAGTGGTCAGTAACGCTAACCACTACATCATGGGGGCCCGTGTGTGTGTGTGTGTGTGTGTGTGTGCTGACAGGAAAAGGAGAGAAGGGGGGGTGTCATGGGGGGTACAAGGGGGAGGGGGGGGGTGTCAGAGGTTACGTCACGACGCACTTGTGTCAAATTGAAGTTAATAGAGCACGACCCCATAGCTTAAGTAGGGAAGATGGCACCAAGAATTTTAAACGACACCTTGGGGGCCACGACGGCCGGCAGCACGCACGACCCTGGAAAAAAGAAAAACGACCGGTGGTTTACGACGACCCCCTACTGGAGCACGACCGGTTGGTATACGACCCCCCCCTACTGGAGCACGACTGGTTGGTATACGACGACCCCTACTGGAGCACGACCGGTTGGTATACGACGCCCGTGATAACGACTGCGGTACGACCCATGACCGCAAAACTAACGGTACGGCTCAAAGTCGTCATTCCGGTGCCATCAATGCCCCCAGGGTCGTACCGCTGTGTGTGTGTGTTCTAGGGTCGTACCGCCGTGCACGTAACATGCCTGGAGGGAAGGGGGGGGGGTACTTCACACACCCCCCACACTGTACCACAATTCACCGTACTCTGGGTACGGTACTACCGTACTGTTAATGCGGGTACGCCGCTGAGGAGAAATGAATTTGCGTCTGTCGCAAAGGCCTGGGAGATGTCTGTCTGTCTGTCTGTCGAACGCATCTCGCTGTCCAAGGCGAACGACTCTGACGCAGAGCCTACGAGAACGCGTTTCACGCATGGCGTTCAGAACGCACACGACAACCTATTCGAGCGAGTCGCATGTATATGCATATATATATACATGCAACTGGCCATTGAAAATGGGGGGGGGGAGAGAGAGAGAGAGAGAGAGAGAGAGAGAGAGGAGGGGGTGTAGTGAAGATACGGGGCTTAAAAAAAAGTAAGAGGGGGGGAGGGAGGGAAAGGGGTGTGTGTGTGAAGGGTGTTGGTTGTTTGTGTGGACGCTCAAGCCGTCCGCGATCCGTCGCCCTCAACCCACTGTTATGCAAATTAGCCACATTTAGATGTGGTTAGTAAGCACTTAGACGACTCGGAACTCGCCCCCACGAGCCAACGGCGCATCTCAAGAACAGAACGCAACGGAACTAGACCTACTTCGTCTCTGCCCACTGAAGCTTAACAGGCATATAGCCCCTAACCTCTAAAGGGATTCCCTTAAAAAACCATTACACTTTCTTTCTTAAAGAGATTCCCTTAAAACCCTTTGCTCAGGACTGACAAACGTATTCCCTTAAATATCCATCCAATTCTTACTAAAGGGATTTCCTTAAAAACACTTTGCTCAATGGGTTAACAAACGTATTCCCTAAAATACCCATCCCTTCCTTCCTAAAGAGATTCCCTTAAATCGTTCTTTGAAGAACTGACCTTATAGAACATTTCTTTAGCAAAAATAACTTATCTAAATCCCATTTTCAAAGTTTCCCTTATTATTTATTTTATATTTATTATACTTGATCGCTGTTTCCCGCGTCAGCGAGGTAGCGCCAGGAAACAGACGAAGAAA
>JAYMFT010209005.1:0-11540 GCA_038088735.1 Panulirus argus | reverse complement strand
CACACACACACACACACACACACACACACACACACACACACACACACACACACTTACACACACACACACACACACACCATTGCTTCGGGGGCAAGAGGAACAGCTGGATTGGCTATGAGCCGACTGCCGCGCCCAGGGCTCGAACCAGGGTGGACCCGCGCGTAAATTAATGGTAAAACGAAACACTGCAATGTGGAAACCTGCGTGGGTAGGGTGAGGAAAACATGTGAACAGATGGGTTTAACTGAAGATGACATATGAGGAACTGATATCTGATAAAAGAGGAGGAGGGAAAAAACAAAAACGGGATGAGTATTTTGAAGGACTGATGAATGAGTTAGATGATAAGAAGTCAGAGATGGTGTTTGGGACTTGTGGCTTGTGAAATGAGTCAGGTGCTGATGTTACTGTTTGCTGAAAAGACAGGAGGCAGCGCAAGACATACATGAGACGAAGTGTGACTTAACGGAAAAAACGAATGGGAATGCAATTGAGCTTCTCAAGAAATGCAGTGAAATCTTGGTCCTCCCAAACAGGCAGCATTACTCCACCATACTTGGAACCTATAGTCCTACCATACAGGTAACCTAATTCTACCACACGGGGAACTTGGTCCCATCAGACAGACATCTTGCAGCAATGTACAAGCGCACGCGCTGGAGATCACAGCCATCTCTC
Organism: Panulirus argus; assembly: GCA_038088735.1. NCBI lineage: Eukaryota > Metazoa > Arthropoda > Malacostraca > Decapoda > Palinuridae > Panulirus > Panulirus argus. Next base: position 10,862 of record JAYMFT010209005.1, on the reverse strand, counting down.
CTCTCGCTGGTAAAGTTTTCATTTCCCTTCCCCAACTCGAAAAGTCTTCCTTGTTGGAAAACGGGTGCGGGGTAATTGAACGTCTAAAGTATTGTTGGCCGCGACGTCTTCTCCCATCCAATAATTGTTAATTACACTTAAGTAATTAAATCATTACACGTCCTCCTGTCACGAGTGATTAATTACCAGCTACAATTAAACGCCTGAGCTGCTCCGAACCTTAATTCAAGTGACGGATGGAACATGTTGAAGAACGCGTTACTCTCGCTCTAGTCTAAGCTTAACCTTCTGGTCTTTCGGGTGACTTCACCCTCACGGCGATTAATCATAGGGATTCACTCGCTGGCTCACACAGTCCGAAAGTGAATTGATCGACAGAAAATGAAACAGTTGATTGTCTAAAGCAAGGCTTTCATATATCTTCACGTCTAGTCTTATCATGTTAATGTGCAATTTTTTGGAAATATTGATACATGCCAAGAGAGTTAGTTGGTGGGTAGGGTAGGAGTGATGAGCCAGGATGGTTCGAAAGTTAGTTGGAATGAGGAGGACCTAGAGGATGTGGAGGGCTTTAGGTGCTATAGATTGGACTTCGGGTCTTAAGGAAGTCTTACGGTGAGAGAGGGGGGGAGAGAGAGAGAGAGAGAGAGAGAGAGAGAGAGAGAGAGAGAGCTGTTTGTAGGAAAGGTGAGTGTCTGAAAGGGAAAAGAAGTTTCAAGGTGTAGTAGTACCAATGGCGTTGTACAGATGCGAGTGTTGGGCCCTGAATGCAGAAGAACGGAGGAGGCAATAAAGCGCCTGGGTCTGTGGTCATGTGGTGTGAGGCCAGTTGATCGTCTAAGTTATGGCAGTGTGTGAAAGGGGTGTGATGGTAAACGCAGACTGTGACTGAGAGAGCTGTCCAGCTTGTGCTGGAATGGTTCGAAGATGTGGAGACTATAAGCGAAAAAAATAAGACTGAAATAGGTCAAGCATGTGGAGAGGATAAGCGTAAGAAGGAAAGACTCGCTGAGAGGATCTCATGTCGAAAGTGGAGGGTAGAAGGGGAGGATCAAGAGAGAGATGGAAGGATTGGAATGGGTGAGCCTTTTAAGATAACGTGGCCTGAACATTCAGGAGGGTGAGAGACATCCATGGGATGGAACAGATTGGATCGATGTGGTATATAGGGGGCGATATACCGTAAGAGGTATGACCCCAGGGCATACGACGTAGCAGAGGGAAATCATGGAATATCTCATGTAGAGCTTGGCTGTGGAAAATAGGCCCTGGTTTCGGTGCATTATTCATGACAGCTAGAAAGTGGATGTGTGCCAATGAGACCGATGTTCGTCTGTTCCACACGACTACTGAACGGATGTATTCGATCATAGAATACGTAACTCTCAGGCATCAGGGTCTCATGTAGGGGCAATCTTGTCACCCGAGACTTAAGGATGTTTTACCAGACACGCTGGCAGGCATGGAATACATAAGATCTTGGATGAATGTGTTCCTTTGATGTGCTGATTCTTTTCGTTTTTATTTTCTCATTACCTACGTGTAGTTACCTGTTCGTGATGTACGGTAAGGGAGATTTACACTCGTAGGGCCCCATCTCTTGAATCATCTCTGCTATCGTACAACTTTTTAAACCGTGAGCTGTCCGCATTTATCATATCTTCATTCTGTTCCATTCATCCTTCCATCTTATAACACAAAGGTATTTACTTGCATCTCTTTTTGATAATTTTTTTTTGCTTAATTTCATGTTATGTCTTTTGGTTGCCCTATTTCTACAACTCCCCCTCAAAGAACTGTTCACTCTCTTCATCAGTCTAATAAGAAAGCTTAAAGGTTGCGATCGGGTTAGCCCTCACTCTTTTCCCTCCCATGGTGAGTAAACTTAAGACTTTTAGCTTTTCCCTGTAGCTCAGCTTCCTTAATTCTCGCGATAGCTTTGTTGCCCTTCTCTCGTCTTTAGTTACGGTGACCAGACTTGAGCAGGATGATCTAGTTTTTACCCTATTTATGATGTGTATAACTTGCTTAACATTTCTCAGTAAATGAATCTGAATGTAATTCTAATATATGCAAGCAGAAGGTTAGTCATCTTATGTATTCTCCTAAGGTGGGACTCTGGCGACAGGTTAGGACGATGTCGACTCCCAAGTCTTTTCCTCATGCAGATATTTGAAGTTTATATCCGCTTAGGTAACATACATATCAAGACCTTCTTTCACTAAGACCCATCCTCATTACTTTACATATACTCAGACTGAATTTCATCAGTTATGTATCAGAGACTGCGTAGGTCCCCTTTTCAGTTGATACAGTGTAACATGAGTGTGTGGAATGAGAGGTCACTGTCTATAAGGGCAATGATGGGTCCAATTCATGGTATAAAAGTCGACGGTGCTGCAAGGGTGCGAGTTTTAGGCCCTAAATGCAGAAGAATGCGACAGAATAGACGTGTCGGAAATGCAGTGCCTTAAGATACTATGTGGTGTGAGGAAGGTTGATAAGGCACGAAAGAGATATGTGTGGCAGTAAGCATCGTATGATCGAGAGAGCTGATGGAGATCTGCTTAAGTGGTTTGGACATATGGAGAGGATGAGCGAAGAGAGACTTAAGAGAATATACGGTTTAGATGTGGAGGAAGCCAGGGAAAGAGGTAGGCCGAGGAGAAGTGAAGAATTGAGTGAGAAAGCTTGTGAATTATGGGGATATACCTTTGTAGGAGGGTGAGAAGCTTCTGTGGGAAGGAACGAATTAGGGCGATGTGGTATACAGGGCCGGCGTGCTATCAGTGGGCAGAACAGAAGTATATGAAGCAGGTTGGGAAAACCACGGAAAGGTCTTTGGTGCTTGGCTTTGGAGAGGAGGCTCCGGTTTCGGTGCTTTGTACATAACAGCTAGAGAGTGGATGCGAATGAATGTAGCTGTTTTCGTCAGTTTCTGGCACTGCCGCGCCAACGACGGAAAACGCGAACGACTTAAAAGGAATAAATGAATAACGTAATAATAAGTAAAGCAGGGTTACCGTGTCCCAGCTTCGAACTCACATTTTCAAGCATACCACTCACAGTCATCGGGCCACAAAGTTTACTCGGCCATGCTCTCTCTCTCTCTCTCTCTCTCTCTCTCTCTCCCATTTTCATTGGTTCATTCACATTCATTGGTGTGAATCGTGGCCGTCAGACTGCTGTCTGCTGGCCAGATACTCAAAATTGGATGTGGCAATCATTATCAAGCAAAATTAACCTTGTTAGTCCCCCTTTTGAGCGTAATGTCATGTTTAATTATCCTGTTAATGCAGGGATTATACCGATGAATTCTGACGACCATGAACATCGCGTATTTGTTATTTGGAACTTGTGTGGGATACATGAAATCTGGCGAAGGTCCAAGAATTAATTAAGTTCCCCATCGACCGATGAAATGAAAAAGATGGGATATGCTGGTATTATAGCTTGATGAAATACAGATGAGCTATTAGACCTCCGTGGTGTAGCGGGGTCGAGAGTGAAGGTTCGACTCCTGGTTGCGGCAGGCGGTCCACAGTCAGCCCAATTGTTCATCTTTGTCAGGGGGGTTTGGTTGATATATCAGGTACTTGGCGTAGGTTAGGAATTAAAAGAGAAGAAAAAAATTGCAGGAAAAGATTAATCCCATTCTTAATCCACTCTTTTAAGAAAATAAGAAAAATATCATCCAATAAAAATCGTAGTGAGATTAATCATTCGGTATTAGATAATCTCCTTGGGCACGACTCTACGTTCATTGCGGACGACGACACGTTCGTTGAGCACGACGGTACGTTCACCGGACAATGCGACCCTTGCATATGATGAAGGCCCTGCCTTCTCTCACCTAACTTTTAAGGGTCAGGTCTAAAAAGGGCAAGCCTTCATACGCAAAGGTTTTCTCTGTCGCACTCAAGGGATTGTAACTTTATGGTCAAGAGGGAAAAAAAGAGGGTGACTGCTTCAGTTCCGTAGTGACACCGGTTCGAGATGATACTCGTGAAGCTTCGAGTCAGTTTGGGTTCATTGATTCGAACGTAGCACATATTGAAAATGGCGGATCCCGCATGTGGTCGCGGTTTTGACCGAATCCGTAAAGGTATCTTAGAATATTTGAAGAGACCAGATTTGTTATGGTTTTAGTTTTAGAAATAGAAATTCTAAACCGATATCGATCAAGGTGGGAACTGTGGTTGTCTTTGGCGCGCTTCTTACCAGGTCTCTTCGTTGTGCGGAGTGAACGTTGTCCAAGGAACTGACAGATGCAGATGTTCAGTTGTGCATAGTGCTGTACCCCGGTGCCATCTTCACGGCAGACCCATCTTGCCATAGTCACCTCAGGGGCGAGGCGTAAGCAACGAACACACTGGAGCTCGTTCCATTTCCTCCTGAGGACCTCAGGTCATCCTGCCTGCGCTCCCGTCGCCCCTCTCCATCGACCCCCAGTAGCTCCTCCATATGGCGGAGCAGGTGTTTGGGCAGGTGGTGCTACTGAGCCTTGCTCAAGGACATAGGAATAGAGGGACTGATTTAACGAGCTTTGCTAATGAGGCCAGACGAAAGCCTGTGCTTCCCCCTTGGGGTGGCTAATTGGAACTCTTTGGTAATGCTGAGACTTCGCACACTGACGAATAAATAAGTCGGAAAGGCGTCCACAAAGGAGGTAAATTAGATTTGAATTTCGAGTGATATGGCGTGTGTTCTGTGTCGTTTTCATTACTGAAGAGAATTCGTCACAGAAAATGTGGATATACAGAATATGGGGTGAGTTATAAACAAAAGATGGAAAGGGGTAACACAACGTAGGGATTAAAGACATAATAAGGAGAATATATGACAAAATGTACGGTGTTGAATATTTAAGGAAAATATGGGTGGAATGATTAATATGTATTGAAATGTAGCGATGTATGCTATAATTTTTTGCTAATCATACACACAGTGTATGCACATATGACGTGGGCTGGTAGGTATGATTGATACGGTGAAAAAGTAAACCTTTGCAGATGAGATAGAGTAGCAGAATAGGTCAGGTAAAGGAGAAATATCATTCCGAGAGAAAGATTAAAGATTAGATGTATAGGAAATAAAGTTCGGGTAAATTAACAATAAAGGAGAAAATAGGGGGACCAGTGAGTAACGTCAGGGAACTATAAAAGTCACGTAGAAGAGCTCTTAAGGTCAGGTAAATGTTCCGTAAACGTCAGGCAGAGAAGAAATTGAGTCATTTAGGAGGGAAAGCACAGGTCAGGACGGTTAGGGAGGAGGAGAGGAGAGGAGTGATAAAGAAGGAAAACAGACCACTCAGACATGTGCTGAAGATGAAGCAGAAGAATAGAAATAAAGCGAAAAAGACATTAAAGATGATAAGAGGTAGATATAAAGGTCATTAACTTAAAGAGAAGCAGTACAAAGGAGGGGGAAAGGTCAAGGTCATTATATTAAGCTGAAGTAAGGCAAAAGAGCAGAAATAAAAGGTCATGTAAACTCGCAGTGATATCAAGAAGGGAACAGATATAGATCATCTAGTCCATGTGAAGTAAGACGGAAGGTCAAGTAGAAGGGAGGAAGGTGCTGGAGACCGCCTGGCGTCCCTGGACCAATAAAACTAATACAAGTCGATCAAGTTCTGACAAAGCTGCCAGCTCGGATGCTCATCTCAATCATGGGCTTTTGTTTATAATGAAATTTCTTCTTCTCTTCTTTCCAATTCTTTTTTTTCTCCTTCCTCTTCATCGTTTGTTTTCTCTCTTCTTACAAGGCAACTCTCAATTTTCTTCTCTTACTTCTTCTAGGACAAAGGTAGTTTGGTCCATTAGTTGCGACCACGTGTTAACAAAGGGTGCCTAGTCCATAAGGAGCGTATAATGTTACCCGCAAGCAAGGCTGTTCACTGAGATGTTAACCAAGACAAAGTCTGGACCATTTGAATGCACTTTAGTCGAGCAAGAGCAGGTAATAAATCGTGCACAGCAGCCGCCAAAGGCAGTACTAACGTCTGGAATTAGGAGTGCTGAATTGGCGCTCACTGCCGTTCTTACACTCTGTGTTGTGTCTGGAATACTGGTCCTTCTTACCGTCTTATCAAATACAAGTTACTGGAATAGCGTCACCACCTCCCTGCATAAATGATGTACCCATCTCACTCATAGATTTTTCTTGCTTCATATCCTGACATTCCCTCCCATTCGACCACCCTAACAACTAAATATAAGTAGAATAGTCCCACGAGCTTATAGCCCTTTGTTCCCGACATCCTAGGATAAGAAGAATCTCCTGGAGTCCCGCCAGCCTGCCTGTCTATACTGCCAACGGCTCAGGCAGTAGCAGCACCGACCAACTCCAGGGTCCTTCTAATAGACACGACTTTTTCTATTTCTCGTACATTTTGCCTGCCAACATTCGCGGACTCGTTAGTAACCTTCCTGGTGGTGTCCGCCGTCATCAGGCTCGGTACCATCGTAATATCGTACGCCTCAAGCAGACTCAACTGTCTAATGATCTTACCACTCACTCTCTTCCTCACAAACCCATCTTGTGGCCTTTATTCGCTCGACTGCACATTGGCGGGGGAGTTTGTCTCCGTCCCGACACCAACACACACTTGTTGCACGTCTCGGGGATCGTCAGTCTCCGAAGTGTGGCGTCATCATCTGGTTACGGATTTGTCTCTCAACACATTATTAATCTTTTGCTTCACTGACACCTTTATAAACTGAGTTTTTTTTTTTTTTTTCCCTTGGGAAATTTCAAGGTACTCCGTAGGGTGTGGTTTAAATCCTCCCGCAAGGAAAAAGAGGAGGTGGGAAAGGGAAAGAGTTGAGGCTCTCACGATTTCTGTTATCTCTCAACTGGAGCACATGATCAGCTGTCGTACACCCATGTAACAGACCAACACAAACACTGTCCCAACACCCTGGATTTTTCTCTTTTTTTCTTTTTTTAACCCTAATCCTTCGGTCAATAGCTACACAATCCCGCCTGCGGTAGATTCATCTGTCCACACTTTTGCAAATATATCTCTTTACAACTAACTGCGTCTCCTCCTTCAGCTGCACTCTCTCAGCGTAAATGTTAGAACTACTTTAATAGCACTGACTGGACGAACTTCAGAATGTTTCCTCTTATATTATTTTTTATTTGCCTTGGGAAAGTTGCTACCTCTCCGTTGAGCGCGCAGCAGAGGCTGTTGTTGCGCAGAACACAGGAGTAAATTTACACTTCGTTTATGACCCTCTCTCTCTCAATAAATATTTTAACTATTCCAGTTCTGAGGCTACTCTCGAGTGAGGTAGAGGGTTAATAGGACGTTGAAAAACTCTCATTCTTCCGACTCTCATTCATCTGTCATGTACGCCCCAAGTCATTGTAGATGTGTCTTTTGCTTTGTGAAGCGTTCGTTATCACAAAGGGAGTGTAACAACATCACACCGTCTTCTGCAGGTAAAAAGATTTTGTGATCTTTGGCGCTAAGTATCTCCAACGACATCCGTCGTACACTATACATCCTTCCGACGACGCCATAGCTGCTTTTTCCCTAGTGAAAACCGGCTATAGACATTGGAAAACAGACGACCTAGACTTGGGCCAACGGGACCCCTGTTGCCTAGACATGGGTAAACGGGTCCCCCTGTTGCCCAGACATTGGCCAACGGGCCCCACTGTTGCCTAGACATGGGCCAACGGGTCCCCCTGTTTCCCAGACATTGGCCAACGGGCCCCACTGTTGCCTAGACGTGGGCCAACGGCCCCCCTCCCCCTGTTTTCTATATTTCCCATATACTATTTCTTCTCCTCTAACTCCACCATAGATGACTTCAACATTCACTAACCTTATAACACACAATGATTCCATGCACCTCCCTGTACTCTCTTTTCGCACGTTCTAAACACCTCTCCTTTCCCTGTACAAAGGCAAAGATGGCATCCCTCTCCGTGTTCTGATGGAGTGTGATTCTGTGCTTGATGCTTTGCTTGCCCTTGTCTTTAGCTTTTGCTTAAGAGTAAAAACTTTCGTTCTTGTATGTATGCATTAGCACAGCCTGTCCTAAACGAAGGTGACCTTTCTAACCCTCTTGACTATGGTGCTGTTTCTCTGAATTTTCCTTCTTCCAAAATCCTCGAATTTCTCCTCAACTCTTATTTCTTCAGAAACCTTAAATGTCGCTGTCCTCTCGCTCTCTCTCTGATACCCAGTACGATTTTCGCAAGACGAGATTCATCCCCATCCTGCTAATGACGGGTCTTCAACCACTCTGACAGATTTTCTGAGGATCTTATGTTTTAGACCTTGGTATATTTGAAGCTTCTGACAAGATGAGGCATCAAGATCTTATCTCCAAGCTTCCCTGTCTTTACTCTCTCAGTCAAGACTCGCCCTATCTTGAATCGCCAGTTTGTCTTCTTTGTTGTTGATGAATCAACTTCTTACTTATTCCTTAGTGGATTTCTCCTGTCTCCTATGCTCCTTTCTCCTTTTCATGAACGATATCCAGTATGCTCTCTTCGGCATATAAACAGATGCACTCATACGTTGAAGACTCATCATTGCATTCCTGCCCCTTTTATGAGTCCATTTCACTTTCTGTGACTTGATCTACGTCTCGCATCGTCACAACTGCCTCTTATTAACTCGAATTCAAACAAGATTTCCCAACGGGGCTGGTGCGGCTTAATCAAATTAAGTTTAGCTCTTCTAAAATCCAATGTCTTCCCATTTCATTTTCTAATCGCCCACTCCCACCACAGCTTTTCGCATTTTCGAAAAACCCACGCAACTTTCCCATCATTTTCTTTCTTTAATCGGTCCAGTAACTCCAACATTAAAGACCGAAACATCAAAATTGTCATAAAGACCCCACATTGCACGCATAGATAAGTCTGCCTCTTTAAGAAATTAGGTGTCCTGTTCACATACCGAAAGCTATTATTTTTCTGAACGCTTATTCTGCTTACAGAAAAGGAATGGTTCTCTCTTTTGTCGAGTAATGCACATACATATGAGGAGGTTCTAGATTTACGTGCTTATATAAAAGAGTCGAGTTTAAAGCAGTTTTGATTATCAGTTCTCCCGACTTGCCATGAAACCTTGTCCACTAGCCTTGTGTCACAATGTTCTCCTCTTCTGTAGATATTACTCATGTATATCTTTCTGAGAACTAGGTGTTTGTGTACCTCTGCCAATAATCAGACAAACTGTGCTCGGTAAGCCACTGCACCTCACAAATACTCTGTTGCCATTGGCCACTCGGGTGTAGGCCGTTGTGATATCTGTTTCCTTTCTCACACCGTTAAGCTTTAGAGCTCTTTACTTTTCATGTCTTTCCTAACAGCTGTGACCTGTCCCTCTGAATATCCATTCCTGCAAGACTCCTAACGTTGTTTAACCTTATTTCTCCATACTTCAGTCTTTTCATTCAACGTTATATTGTTCATTTAAGTCTTGGTTTCCATAGAGACACTTGCTGGTGACTGGATCCTTAAAAGTAAAAACTCAGGCCCTTTAGATGTGACCCATGATATTAAAGAGTTGGTATAACACCCTGTGAGTGAACTCTTAGAAGAAATTGTGCGTGGTGGAGAAATGTTTCTCTTTTCCCTCAAGTCTTCATATGTAATCAGAATTTTCAATTAGAAAAGTTAGGCGTTGAAGTGTTACGTGCGTGTATCTAAAGAAAAGTGGGTGTGTTGCTATGATATATAGAAAATTATTGATGGTCTTATTGATATCAGTATTGATAGACATATCAGGATGTGGGTATATCAAACTACCAAGTAGCTGCTCATTTTATTATATAAAATATACATATAATAGCCATTGCAGTTATAATCACAGCTTATGAATTTACAAAAGAAAACGACAAATGAATCTCAGTTACTTGTTTTCATACAAAGGACTTGTAGCCTAACATATACAATAGGGCCGTAAAGCCCTATTTGTTTTTTTTTTTCCCTTTCATAATTGTTAGTTACACAATTTCTGTACAAATATTCGGTAAAACTGTTGAAATGGGTGGAGGCTGGGTCGCATCTGACCAAGTTCTGGCCGAAGTTCAGTCACCGTTTAGCTCGGTGTATGAACAAACACGTCTGTGTTAAACCAATTTTGTCCTCCTCGTTTTAATAATGTCTGTGTTGTATCCGTCGCCTGCCTCGGTTTAATAAAAGAAGCCTTTAGTTTTTTTCTTTACACTATAAATATCCAAATAAATTTTCGACTGTCTTTGCCTGGTTTAATTAGTTCATTCTCCTCACTTGGATAGTCAAATGTATCTTAATCAGCACGTCTGCCTGCTTTAGGGGAAGACAGTACGTTGTCCCCATGACACGAATCATTATACACACACACACAAACCTCGTCTGGAAAGATAACCCAACTACTTACGTATACCAGATTGGCTGTTAACGCAAGATTCCACGGAACTCAACCGGATGAGTTCTTCAGCGAAGAAAACAGTTGGAGAAATGTATGAAACGTCGAACTATAGCCCTGGTTTTCGTATGACGTTTTGCTCTTCACTTAAGCATCTGATGACTGGCTCACACTGCCATATTGTCTATACTTATCAGACCGTCAACTCTGGGGTTTGTCGTGGCATCTTTGTAAGGTGACGCATTCTACCACGCTTTTCTTCGCTTCCCACGTGACCTATGCATCATATACAAACATGTATAGATTATATTAGTACTTCTTTTTTTCAATCTGCCTTCCTTTTTGATAAAACATCTCTCTGACTTTATATATATATATTAATGGCTTTTTTTTTCCTCTCTCTCTCTCTCACACACACACACACACACACACACACACACACACTCTCTCTCTCTCTCTCTCTCTCTCTCTCTCTCTCTCTCTC
>JAYMFT010208994.1:0-11540 GCA_038088735.1 Panulirus argus | reverse complement strand
AAAAAAAAATATATATATATATATATATATATATATATATATATATATATATATATATATATATATATATATATGGGGTATTCAGTGTTGTGAATGGAAATGGTGAAGAGCTCGTGGATTTGTGTGCTGAAACGATGTCGGTATGCAAGGTGATGTGTTGAGGTAAGTATGTGGGCTGGACCCGATGAACCACTTGCAGGAATATTGAAGGAATGTTGAGCTTCGTCACTCCCCTGGCAATACTGTTCAATAAATAGCTGTGTCGGGCGCTGGATCAGGGCCATGCAGGACCGTTGGACTAGAACCATTCGGACTGCTGGACCAGAACCATGCAGGACTGCTAATGTAGTACTGATTTCCGAAAAGAACGGATAGATCTTTTGCCGCAAATTATCGTCGATTCGGTTCCATCAAAACTTACTCATTTAGAATATCAATCTAATTAGCAATTCAAAGCGTGGCTGTACATGGACGGGTCCAGGTCATACACACCTGCACTCTATCTTTCCTGGCACTTCTGAGTCAGCTGACACTGGACAACACTATGACACTATTACAGTCACCCAACGCGGGAAGACGACATAGGGGAAGGGGTAGGCGGTTGCTGAGCTGGATGAGGAGGTGGAGGGTCAGCCCACACAGGGTAACGGGTGAGCGGACTCCAGTAATTACAGGGGTATCTGGTGCTGGCGCCAATCTTATGTATCTTGAGGCGGCAGGAGTAACGTTAATGTACGTAACTGTGCCGATAACACAGGTTGGGTTAGTGACTTGACTGATGACGCCACAGGACTCAAGGAAGATCCTAACAAGGTATCGCTGTGGAATGATAAATTATTATTGAAGTTCACGTGGGGAAAGGAAAAGTTTTGAGTCTCTCTCCACATAACATAAGTATGTGTCATTATGTGATGGAAAAAATAATGAGCTACAACTTGGCTCTTTCTACTTTCACCAAAATTTTTAAAATATATTTCCTCTTTCCTCCACACTTTTCTATCTTTACATCTTTTTTGTACATTTCAATAAAGACCTGGCCTCGAGATGTCCATGACCAGAGCCCTGTCTAGGATTCGAATCATGGCGGGCCAGTGCAATTCAAATTCAGCGACGCTAACCACTACACCACGGAAGCTCATCATTACATACAGGGATCTACAGCCAAGAGAACAATGTATTAATGTCTCATATAAAACTAGTAAAGTTTTAGATTCATCTGTGGTAAGGTCTGCAGACACGGTGTTGTACCTGACGTAGATCACGTTGTATAGTTGTGGCCAGTACTTATAGAACATACAAAGAAGGACAACAAAACCATGCCATGCATTAGAAACCTTACATACGGACAGATTAAGAAAACGGCTTATGTTGTCTAATGAGCAGGAGTGAGGGGGAGATGGGATGGGAGGTGTACCAGTGGAAGGTTCAGACAGTTGGGAATTATAATGCAATAACAACATAAAGACAACACTCAGAACAACTTGACAAAATTTTAGGTTCAGTAAAGACAGAGGTAAACAATGCTACGAACACATTACCGGACGAGTAAAGCAGGTTGTCAGGTGTGGTCACAAGCACTAACACGCTGGGAAGTTACTGTACGTGACCGGGATAGATACGAGAGTAATATTGGTTGGGTGTTAACAGGCATGGGCCGGCGGCCTTCCCCTGACACGTATGTGTGGGTAAAGGGGAACAGTGTGGGTAGTGCGGGAGGATGGACTCAACACAAACCTTCCTACCGTAACAACCCGTCAAACTGGTCTGCTGACAAGAGATAACGTAACAATCAAATATATGAAGAAAAGAAGAAAACTAAGAATATTCTGTTCAGATGCGGAAAGTATGATGTTAAATATTGATGATCTCATTACAGATGCTGGCGGAGACAAACTGGATATGATTGGAATATTAGTCACGGATCAATACAGAAAGAGATATCGACTCTGGCTGGAACACAATATGGGAGAGGAGAACAGACTGGCCACGGCAGTTGAAGACTTACGATTCAGTAAACTTAATATGAACCAACCTGAGGTAATATAGCAATATCCCAGACTGATATAAATAATTACTTATAATTGATACAGTCCTGTCCAGTTGCTAAGAGACTGGAAACTTGTGACCATAATATTAGGTTTAAAGTGAACACCAAACTGTACCTCACGGAAGGTAATATAATGCTGTTATCAAGATGTAAAATGCTAAGTTTGATGCGTGCGCCATTATCTTGGGAATGGAAATAGGTTACATGTCATGACTGTGGACATCGATGACAACATTTTTAACATTCAAAAGGAAATTTCAAGACGAAGGAACAATAAACGTTCAAATAAAATATGAAGACATGAAGGGCAGCTATATTGACTGGCAGGGAATCTATGTCTAACGGACAGCGGGAGATACAGCGACAAAATATGAAACATTGTAAATACTCCGGAAAACCGTCATGATTAAGATAATCTTCCGAGAGACTGAAGGAATCATATAATGATCAAGATGTAAAATTGTGAAGAGAGTACTGCAAAACCACTGTTACCAGATGTCTCTTGATGACTTAGTTCAGGTACCATATCTCAGCCTTTACTCAAACCTTCCTCCACTTGAACACCCACATCACATCACCCTCCAGTCTACCTCATATAAGATTAAATGTCAAAGTTAACTTTCCTCTTGCCTGTCTAAAGACATCTTGCACTCTGTAATATAATTCTTCCCTGTAATTAGCAAGGAATTACATTCAGTCTGTGCCTTGGTGACAATAACTGCACGATATAATATACCTGTAGCTATGAAATATAATTTGTAGCCTGGTGACCACAGCTACTTAATTTATAGCACGGTGACCATAGCTGCATTGTAGCATTTGTTGCCTGGTGACCATAGCTGCACAATATAATCTAGAGCAGGCCTCACTATTGTTGGGGAAAGTTGAAGATTGATTTTCTTGCACTTGCAGTCATCAAGTGTATACCTTTGTCTGGTCCGGCGTGACCAGGAGAAGTGTTGCCTTGGCTGTCATTCTTGACTAACAATTAGTCATTGTCATATCCCACGAAAGGACAATATTCGATATGCTCATTTTCTCATCATTTTTACGTACTCTTCATCCTAACAATTGAGGTTTTGCCCTAGCCTTTCATTCTGAGGCCGACTGACCTGAGACAAGATTTTAAGGACCTCATTGGGTTATAAGTTAAACACTCTTAAAATATATTTTGTCCTGCAGTTTGTTTCAGGTCAGTCACACCAGACGAAACCATGCAATCTGATACCCAACCACAAGTCCCGTACAATACACTGGATGAGTATATCTTTATACACATGTTCTATACTCAACGTTAAACAGATATGTGAACTGTACATTTTTGGCGACTCCTTTGAGGTCCAGGTTCACCATAAAGGACAATTTTGTTACATTTGGCCACTGTTGGCGACATGTCGCCCAACATTCGTAAGATCTGCGACCAAGATGTCCGTCCAAACGCGCTCCATAACGCCCCAGGACACGTTTGTGACCCGCTCATCTTTAGCCTTCCTCAGAGACGTCAAAATTTATCAAAAAATTAACTCACTTTCTCATCCAACTGATCCATTTCATATTAATAACACGAAACATATAACAAGCGCCGGAAGATGTAAATGACGGGAGAACGACAGTGAACATGATGGTAACCAGTAGTGGACATGATAAAGAGAGGAATAATAATGATAACGAGTGGTAGTGAAAACTGTACTGAGAATGAACATGGTGAATGAGTGAAAATGAGCATGATTACGAGTGATAGTGAAGACTGTGGTGTGATAATGAAAAAGGTGGCCAGTGACAATGAACATGATCGCGGACAGTAAATACAATGTTCACTTACAATGAACATGATGGTTATTGACAAACATGGAAGGTCACAGTAAATATAACAAGCAGGGATAAAGCAAGTGGTGGCAATACACATGACAGTGAGCGAAAGTGAAAATGACGCTGAGTGGTAGTAAATATACTGGTGAGTGATGGTGAACATGCTGAATGACAATGAACACGGCGAGAATAATGAACATGAAGGAAAGTGACAAAGAATATAAAGGTGACAGTGATGGTGGTGAGTGAGTAAACATAATGGGAAGTAACAACGAACATGATGAACCGTTAGTGAACATGACGGCAAGTGACAGAAAACATAAAAGCAAGTGATAGCTAACATGATGGCAATGATAGTGAAAACACGACAGTGTGAGTTAACCCGACGGTTAGTGAGTTTAGCATGTGGGACTGGCCATTACTAGGTCATATCTCAACCAATGTTTCATGCGTAACACGAAGTATGTAATAGATATATGTAGCGCGCATGTGTGTGTGTGTGTGTGTAGCTAAAGAGAGAGAGAGAGAGAGAGTTTCCACATTTCTGACATAATGCTCAATACATACTAAGACAATCATCTCTAGTGCTCTTGAGAGCTCAAAGATTATCCTTTTCTATTTTGCCACAAATCCATTTCCTCCCGTGTTAACGAACAGCTCTGAACGATACTTTCTAACAAGCCTCTTACAGTGGCTGAAATATGGAGGCAAACATGTACCGCTCACATGTAAATGTTGGCCTCTCCGGTATGATTAATTTCCTCTCGCTCCACATCATATGGGATCCTCAGTACTCGACCTTCTTCCAAAAATTGCTTCTGACACTTTTTCGTCCATTCTAGTAATGCATCTCATTCCTTCTACTGAGATTTTTACGTCTTGCGAAGCCAGAAATGGTTCCATCTTTGTGTTGTTGGCAGACTTACCTCAACTGTTGCTCATTCCTATACCCAGGTCAGTAATGGAAACTGCAAATAACGTAGGATCAAGGATTGGCCCTAGAGGAACGCCGACTGACACAGAGTCCTGCTCAGGTTTTACCCTATGTTTGTTGCCACTGCTTGCCATCCGTCAGCCATGTCTTATTCAGATAGAGTTTCTCCTGCGGTTCACACGTCTGAACCTTATCCCATACCTTAAAGCCTCACACACCTCTCAGATGATGGCGGGCTAGGGTAGTTAAACACGGGAAGTTCTTTGCTGAAGCAACAATGTCACCTTTCCTTTAGACTATGCTTTCGAGGTAACCATGAACTGTATTTCTAGGTTTGGCTTCCATCAATATGCACGCTACTAACGTCATTACTCAATGATCATTAATCAACGGAAAGTGACGCATCCCACAACAGTTAAGCTTTCTGAACGTAAGTACAACTTTAGCGATGTTTTCACCGCTCTAGTGCAACATCTGACCACACGTGAAGCACGTTAACAATGTTACTCAGACCGCAGATATTTGCAAGATGTACTGATGCGGTTTTGAGAGCCCCCCCCCCCCATCTTTTTTTAAATTTCCTTACACAAACTTTTGTGTAGATCATGTTATAAACCCAAAGATTTAACTTCATGCTCTCTTACAACTCATCAACAACCCCTTTTAGGCTACCCATAATCCTCCTCCAGCAGTCTGACTCGCTCTACCCAACCCCCACATATACTTAACCTGGTTTCATCATCTACAGACCATTGCCATCTGATCAACACTGTACTCTGATATTGCATTTATCCCTTATTGTTATCTATTCTGACTTGGCTGCTGGAATTATCATGTTCCTGACGAGGTCGGGTCAACCTCCCTGTGTGGGTGGTCATGTGTTGTTCAAGAGCCAGAGTATGGCACCAGGACCATAGTTTACAGGCAGTGTCCTCACCACTACCATGGGTGCCACCACTAACACTGGTGTCAATACAGTTAGTGTCGCCATTACCCATAACTACCATGCATTACCTCATTACCTTTATCCTCACCATGTATAACCACTACCCTCACCATCGCGTCTCACCACTACCCTCACCACCACCATGTGTCACTTCTATTCTCATCACCATCATGTGTCACCACTACCCTCACCATCGCGTCTCACCACTACCCTTACCACCACCATGTGTCACTTCTATCCTCATCACCATCATGTGTCACCACTATCCTCACCACCACTATATGTCACCGCTACTCTCACCACAACCAGGTGTCACCACTACTCTCACAACCACCACCGTTTCACCACTACTCTTACAAACATGTGCTACCACTACCCTCATCATTATGTATAACCAGTATCCTCATCACCATCATGAATCACCATTACCCCTCACCATCATCAAGTGTCACCACTATCCTCATCACCACCACCACGTGTCACCACTACTCATCACCACCAAGTGTCATTACTACCCGTCACCACCATGTCACACTACACTAAACACATACATCATAAATCACAACTATCCTCACCATCACTGGGTTACCACTACCCCCAACACCACCATGTATCACCGTTACCCTCACCATCATGTATCACCACTACCCTCATCACCACGGCAACACTATTCTCACCATGTGTCGTCACTAACCTAATCATGCATCACCACTATCCCCAGAGTGTCTTCACTATTCTCACCACTACGTGTCACCAATATACTCGCCAAGTATTGCTACTATCCTCACAATCACGTATCACCATTATCCTGACATGTGTCTCCACTTTCCTCGCCAGCCACTATGTGGTCACCATTATCATCATCATGTGTCGCTACTATCACTACCACTATCCTCATCATTAGTCGCCACTACTCTTACCATCATGTGTAACCAGTATCCTCACCACCATGTGTCAACACTATCCTAACCATGTGTTGTCACTATCCTCACCACCACGTGTTACCAATATCCTCACCAACATGTCACCACTTTCCTCATCACCACGTGACATCACTATCCTCACCACCACGTGTCACCACTATGCTTACCACCATGTCACCACCACGTGTCATTATCCTCACCATGTGTCGCCACTCTCCTCACCACCACGTGTCACTACTATCCTCATCACCATATCACCACTCTCCTCACCACCACGTGTCACTACTATCCTGACCATGTGCCGTCATTATCACCAACACCACTTCTCACCACTGCGTGATCACTATTCTCACCACGTCTTCACTTTTCTCATCATCACGTGTCATTTCTATCTTCACCACTATTCTCACCATAAATAACCAGTATCCTCACCACTTCTCTCACCAAGTCATCACTATCCTCTAGGCCCCTTGTGCCTCTCCAAGACAACCTCATAACAACGCCCTCCGTAGGTACACAAAATTCAAAATTTTGGGCATATAGATTTTCACACAAAAGCCAAATATCTGAAATTTTTCATATATTCTTTAAACACCATTATATATATCCTGAACAAGGTCTCTTACGTCACCATTTAGCTCCAACAGTAGGCAACATCGCGCATCGTCAGGCAGCACCTTTGTATAATCTTAAAAGCCCATCAAATATAAACCACGAGAGAAAATTTTCCTGTGGTTAGAATATTATGTGTATAGTGCGGCTTCTGGAGCTGGTGTGTGGCGGCGGTGAGGTGCGCGCGGGCAGGGTCGACATGCCGTGCGGAGGATGGTGCAGAAGAGCGGTAGGATAAAGAGGTCCACTTACCTTGCAGTGTGCAGCCATTTTTATATTGCATTTCTTATGCAGGTCTCGCATGAAATAGGCGCTCACTCTCGGAGCCTGCTGGCCACTGCTCAAGACAGGGTTGGAGGCGGGCTTTATACTGGCGCCCCACCGGCTTCCCCAGGACTAGTGAGGCTCGTGAGCGCGCCGCGCCACCTCCCGCCCGCCCACCCCATCTTTCACGCAAGCGCACATCCCCCGCCTCTCTCTCCCCCCCCCTCTCTCTCTCTCTCACGCTGGCTCTTACTCTCTCACACCCACGCCTTCCAACCCCCCTGTGAATGCACCCAAACATTTACAAATACACCCAACAGATGAACCCTCCCCCCACTCCAGCCTCCACTTCCCCTCCTCCTCCGCAAGCCCGCCAGCTAGCTTGGGTCACGTCCGCAGGGCTCTGGCCCAGGACGTGACCTGCAAGGTGTCCTGCCACACTGTTACGATCACCACGGCTGGGGAAGATAAGGCTAGCAGGAAGGAAAAGGGGGACTGACCGGCACACGCTTCACACTACCACTGTCAACAATGTATCAAACAAAGCTTTACTGATAAGCGTACGGGGGAAATTATAGGCAGGTCTTATGAAATCACATGAGAATACGCACAGGTCGTCACTGCACACGACACTTATTCACCAAAGCCATCCATGTTCACTCACATACCCTGACAATGTTTGTATAATCTTCCCTGAGTAATTACATTATACAGTAATTTGTTAATCAGCTCCACAGGTGGCCGTGTGGTCGCAGCAAAGCCTTCCGGATATTTATATCTACAGACGTCTAGTGTGCACTCACTCTTCCGTTCTGCCGTGCGGAGCGGCGTCCACTCTTATCCCGCCATTCATAGCCACGTCCGTATCACGTAACCCCGAACTTTCCTCCTTGCGAATGTGAATTAGATTCCTTTAGTTTACCATAATTCAATAAATTTCTAATATTCGCCGTCAATTTTGTCTCTCTGATATATTTCTACAGAGACAATGTCCTTCACACAACCGGACGACCAGAACGAACGGCTTAAACTAGGTGGAGTGTTGGAGAGCAGACTTGTGTCTCACACTTGTACATACTAAAGCAAGTGTTGTAATTGCTCTAGTGCCCAGTGATACACTGTCACACTGGTGACGTCACTGCTCCTGCATTCCACTCGCAGGTCAATCAGTCAATTTAGTGACTATCATCAACCCGGTCGGAGAAGTTAAGCAACGCTGGCTCTGGTTAGTGACTGGATGGGTGACCGCTTTAGAACACCACTTGCTACAGGTGTAGACGGCGAGCGGTGATCCCTACGCGCGAGAACTAGCCCCACACAGCAGCAAATTCCTCATCATAATGCTCTTCCCCAAATTCAGTATTGTAAACTTATCTGTGCTAAGCTACATCTGCCAGTTCCCTGTCCACTCTCATGATATATTTAGTCCCGCAGGGCTATCTGATCTTCCTGTTGTCATTACTAGTGGTACTTTCTGATCCCCTACAAAGTTATAGGATAAATGGTGATACTTTAGATGTATCTCTCGAGTGAGACCAGTTCTGACCATTGTATTAGAGAACGGATACAGAAGAAAATGACAAAATTTATTCTTGGCCTTATAAATGTTTCTCATGAAATACTACAGAAGTCAAATATGCATTTCTGAAGACGTAGAGTCGGGCGTCCCTTGAAGGCAGTCTACGACAGGGCCACATACATGCTTCAGCACCTACACAGACGGTGCGGTCAAGAGAGATCTCGCAACAGGGGTTTTAAACTTGATAACTTTAAACTTACTATGGATACAGGAAAGCACAAGGTTGGGAATGCAGTTGTTGTTAGTGCAATAACCTGCCAAACAGGAGAGCAAGTGCAACCATTGTAGAGAGTCTTGTACACACTGGATGGCTGTATGGGTGAGGATGGGTGGGTGCGACTGAGGATCTGCTTCACATGCAGGAGGATGGATGCGTGTGATGAGAACCTTCCTACCATAGGTGAGGATGGGTGGGTGTTATGAGGAGCTGCCTCACATGGGTCAACAGGCAAAGTGTTGTTTCCTCCCTTTCTCATGTTGCCTGTCAACACACGTCCGTTGGTAGAGTCCCGCCCGTGGAACACCACTCGAGACGTTGCCCCAACAGGTTCTGTCTCATATACGTTCACTCTGCACTCCATACAGTAACAGAACCTACATCCAGTTTAAGGGTCCTCCCCAACACCGCGGTCTTCTGTCTTCTCCACCAGTTTTGCGTGCCATGTCTTATCAAAAACCGTGATATAACGGAAATAAATATAATCCTTTCTCGTCTATTGTTTAACTGCGTCCAAGAAAAAACAATAGCAATTATGTTAGACTTGAATGTCCACTAGCGAAGCCATGTTTTCAAACCTTTATTAAAAGTGTTTCTGAAGGTGACTCCCAACAGAATAAGCTATTCTTGCTTGTGGCAGCTGTCCCACTGCACACCAGCTGGTCGCTACTGTGGGGCAAGAGGTCTCTCCTCCTGTGCCACACTGCCCGGACATCAGCGACCCATCTTTGCGACCCCACCTCAACTTGACATACACCGAACAGATCAGAAAACGGAGGACAAGTTGTTCCCTACAGCCTCACGTCTCTGGGTCAGGAGCTGGGCGTTCTGTTCCGTCACAATTAATTGATTGGTTAAAGGTCGTCTCATGTGATCATTGTTAATCTGCATGACCCACTTCCTGCACTACCTCTGTACATCTCTACCTGGCACGTATTTCCCGTGTCTTCGCTTGTAAATACGGATGGGAAATGATCAATCAGAATATCTATCACATCTACACGGCTCTCTGACACTGTACCGACCACAGCTGACGGTACTAGCCACAGCCCAAGGTACCAACCACAGCTCAACGCATTGAACACAGCCAAAGGTACAGACCACAGCTGACGGTACCGACCACTACTGACTGCATCGTCCGCAGAACACCATTCAATCAGCCGGGAGGGGGGGGGGCGAATACCGTCCGGCCAGCCGGGGGGAGGGGGGGGGGCGAACACCGTCCGGCCAGTCGGGGGGGGGGGGGAAGGGGGTGCAGAACACCGTGCGGCTGGGCAGCGGAGGCCAGAAAATTGTCAGCCGGGGGTGAAAACGACAACCTAAGGCTGGGCTACTTCCAGTGGCAGGAAAATGTAGATTCTTTTACGGCGAGATGTTCTATAACGAGACTACTTCCACTGGCTCATCCTCAACAAAGGTGACTTTTCACTCGCATTATAACCTCGCCATTTCCCGCGTTAGCGAGGTCTTTTTTTCAGTCCATCCTTCCACCTCCAGTTTGGTCTCCCGCTTCTTGTTCCCTCCACCTCTGACACATAAATCTTCTTTGTCAACCTTTCCTCGCTCATTCGTTCCATATGTCCAAACCATTTTAACACACTCTCTTCTGCTCTCTCAACCACACAATGTTATTACGACACATCTCTCTTACTATTTCATTACTTACTCGATCAAACCATCTCACACCACATACTGTCCTTGAACCTTTCATTTTCAGCACTTCCACCCTCCTTTGTACATCCTCATGTATATTCCACTCCTCGCATCAAGATAATATTGTCGAGACAACCATACCTTCTAACTTACCCATTTTTGCCTCCAAGACAACGATCTCTCTTTCCATACCTTCTTCAGTGCTCCCAGAACTTTCGCTCCCTCCCCCACCCTAAGACTCACTTCTGCTTCCATGGTTCCATTCGCCACCATGTCCACTCCCAGGAATGTGAAATACTTCACTTCCTCTAATTTTTCTCCTTTTAAACTCCCACACCAACTAACCTGACCCTCATCCCTGTTAAACAGTTTCCCTCGTTCGCGAGGTAGAGCCAAGAACAGAAGAAGAAAGGCCGCAATCGCTCACATCCAAGGTTCAGTCATCTGTTTGAGACGCGACCTCGCTCATGCGGAAAATGGCGAAAATGTATGAAAGATATATATATATATATATATATATATATATATATATATATATATATATATATATATATAT
>JAYMFT010208983.1:0-11540 GCA_038088735.1 Panulirus argus | reverse complement strand
GCATATATTCTCTCTCTCTCTCTCTCTCTCTCTCTCTCTCTCTCTCTCTCTCTCTCTCACTCACAATAATGTTCATAGGCCTCAGAAACTTTTCTTTCTAGCGTTTCGTGTGTAAGGGGATTCTCCAACAAGTCCGATGATTCGCCTCGGCTCCTTTCTGGGCGGACACCAGATGACAGTAATCTGATGGACACAAGCAGCTCTCAGCTAGGGTAATTACACAGCGTCATTCTTCAAGATGGTTTAATGAAATTGTAGATACACCAGACAACACCTCTGAAGGTCCAGGTTCATGGATATAGATTACACAGGAAATAAGTTAGTCTTTATACAGCAGAGGACCACCTGAGACCCAGCCACCTGGTAAGGGTAACACCCACTACCACAGCTATCTGCTGAGGGTGGGGTTCGCCACACGGACCACCTGAGAAAAGTCACCTCTATGATAGTGTCAGCATTACTGATACTTACGTCAGCAGTCTCTGTGATAATGTCAACAAAACCACAGTTTGCGTTTGCTGTCTCTCTAATGATATCAGCAGTATCGATACTTGTGTTAACTGTCTCGATTAAAGTGTCAGCAGTTTCGATACTTGCGTCGGCCGTTTCTATTATCGTGTCAGCAACACATAGTATCGATACTTGAGTCAGCCGTCTCTATTGTAGTGTCAGCAGTATCGATACTTGAGTCAGCCGTCTCTGTAACTGAAGCCTGCATCAAACTGTAACTATATCAGGTTTGTCATATCAGTCTTCTCAGTGATTGTGTCTGTGAAGTCTGGAACTAGAATGGCCCTGTTTGTGGTTGGCAATCAGTGTAATGGTTGGTGGCACATATGTGTTGTAATGATTGATATTTATGGTTGTCATTTTGTATAGCGAATGGTGTTGTGGTTCACAGTTTCTGTACTGAGTGGCATATCTGGTTCACTCTCTACCACTGGTGAGCATATCTGCTTCATACTTACTGTAGTGAGTGGTATGTTTGGTCCCATGTAACCTTTAATGATAGATATATGTAGTCTACAGTGTCACTAGTGTTTGACATATGTGGTTACAGTCTCAAGTGTGGATGGCGATATGTATAGTTCTCAGTATGACTGTGGTTATTGTATGTGGTGCACATTGCTTACATTGGTTAGTATACGGATCTCAGGGTCTGTCATGTCTGGTGCTATCGCACCTCTGTACCCATGGTGTCAGCTAGTAATGTCGCACCTCTGTAACGCATGATGTCAGCACTATATCAAAGTGTTACTCGTAGACTGTAGTTTCCTCTACAGGAAGCCTGACTAGTAAAGTCTCCTCTTCATTATCTGATTTCTCCATATCACTGGCCACACATCTTTTAACTTTAATATTTCCATTAACATCACATTATCAACATAACACAAATAACTGTAATCATGTCCTGTCTCTGGTATCCAAGGCAGCATATTCTTCATTCTGCTCTATGCGGAAGAAGTTCATTTGCTTATATCTTTAACAAGTGCAATGTTTGCCGTGTTTCGGATCAGAAAATACGATTAATCTTTTCTTTTTTTCTTTTGTATAACTGTCGAGCTCTTCAGTTGTTCACTCTTTAATCATTCTCGACAAGACTGTTTACCTTTTCAGTTATTGTACCAACATTATGTACGCAGCACACCCTACTTACACCCGTTCTTCATTACTACAAACTTCACCATGTTGAAACACAGGATAAGGTGAATGCCACAGGTTTGAAGTATGTCAGTGTATAAAACTTCAGATACAAAATATTCTCATCAAGAGTAGCAATGAGACTTGCGCGGTAGACTGACATCAGATAACAAGGAATAAGGAATGTGATTTTGTACATGAAGACATAAGACATGGACAAGCGAGGGAACGATAAATGTAAGAAATATCTTCCACATCTTCGACCTGAGAGAGATGCAGCAGTGTCACCCCCTGCAGGAAGCATACCATTTGTCATTAGGGATATAACCAGCAGTACACCAGCAGTATTATGTTACATGCTCATCAAAAGTCACATCTGTACAGCTTTGAGGAAGCATCAGTCACATAAACAATGATGAGAGACAAACAGAGAGATTCACATCCAACTTAACGAGAGAATCTATGTTGGTTTCATTCTTAATGTTTACCTTACACTTGGCGTCAGGAGGGGCGGTCAGAGGTGGTTTTCCAGGCATTTCGCTTCACTTGCCCAGCCATCCGTGTTGTTCCTGCCAGCCCTTGTGCTACCATGTTGTTCCTTGCGGCATCTTCACCTACCTCCTGGAGCTCCCTGGACACTGTACATTAAGATGCCTTGTCTGGAAAGCTTCGCTCAGAAGGCTCAGCTTTAGGGAATATTTTTGTACATATTTGCTTGAAATTCTGGTTAAATAAAGTATTTCACATACTTTCTCTCTCGGGCAAATGTTTCTCTGTCCCTTGGTAGCACTGCCGTCCTCCTGATCCTGACACCGAGAATAAAAGATTGTTTACCATCCCCGCGTGAGGCCGTCATGGATGATTGAAGGAAATTTAGTTCTGTAAATAGATGAGTGATGGACTAAGTTTGGTTTCCGTTCTTTCTTCAAGAGCTCCGAACGCCATAGGCAGATTTCAAACGAGGAACCAAGCAAGCAGAGTTTCACTTCTGGGATGAGTATATACGCTTTATGAACTTTTACTTATCGTCTGAAGTGCAAGAGTCCTCATGCTGCTTGTGCTGTCCCCATTCCCCCTGGCAACCTTGACCCAAGAGTAAGAATCCTCTAGCAGGATTCTGACTGTCATTCTTTAGGGGAGGGCCTCAGGGCTTCTGTGTATCTATTTTGACGTAATTACTTTGCAAAATGTTTAGTTTCCTTAATGTACACAAACCCGTTCAAAAACAAAATTAATTCTAAAAGTCTTTGTATATTTCCAGGTGTTATGTTTAATTATGAAAAGGGATAAAATACTTTTCATATAGTCTGAATTCCTGGGCGTTGCTGAGAACTTTGTTTCCTATGGAACAGACCAGGCTTCTCAAGAACACACCAGGCTTCTCGAAGCACAAAATATCTCTGCAGTTCCCATTCAGTAAAATAGAACATATTTGCAATATCACGATAAAACAAAGACATTTATATACATATTCCTATTCTTTTAAGCAATCGATAAGTGATATTGATCGGGGAATCAGGCCTCCATCTCCATGTGTTCGAAGACATAATTGAAACCGTTTCTGTTCGAGGTCTCGATTACTCTTTTAGTGGAAGTGGTGGAGAACTCTCTGGTTCTGTTGAGAATGTTGGAGTTGTTGGAGAGCGGGAGGTGGCCTTGAGTGGTGGAGAGGTAGACCTGCCGGCGAGCCCACTCCTTACCCCCACACAGTGACCGGCGGAAGGCCATACGGAACCGAACTGACATGACCGAGTACAAGATGGGGTTGACGGCCGAGTTGAGGTAGTAGCAGATTCCTGTTGGAGAACAGGCAGTGTTACTGACGGGCAGTGTTGCTGACGGGTAGTAGTACTGACAGGGAATGTTACTGGTGGGAGCAGGTAGTGTTATTGGCAGGAAAGGAGCATTTCTGATGGGGAACAGGAAATTTTGCTGATGGGTTGCAGGATGTTATACTGACAGGGATTAGGGAGTGTTACTGGTGGGATGTAGGGAGCGTTACTGGTAGGGAAAGAGTAATACTACAGACAGGCAGTGTAACTGGTGGGGAACAAAGTGTGTTACTGACAGGGAGCATTAAGTCATACTGGTGGGGAGTACAGAGTGTTATTTGGTCGGAAGCAGGGAGCGTTACTTGTGGGGAGTAAGGTGTGTTACCGATTGGGAGTAAGGAATGTCACTGATGGAGAGGAGGGAGTGATACTGATGGGAGGGGGGGGGGTAAGTTGTGTTACTGGTGGGGAGAAGGGAGTGTTAGTGGTGGAGAGATGTTACAAGAATACTGAAGGAAAGTCTTCTAAGATATTTGCTAGATCGTGAGGCGAGGATGGGGCTGACTGAGGCGGGTGATTAGTAAGCGTAATGGTTGGTAAAGGCATACCAAGGTGACGGTAGGAGAACTGAGTACAACATCAACACATCATGATAAGCTTCACCCCTGCACTTTGGTTCCAGACACATCCCTGTACTCTGGCTTCACTAGCTCCTGCACTCTGGCTTCTGGAATATACGTGTACCCTGGATCCAACCATACTCCTGCTATCTGGCTCCAGCCACATCCCTACACTCCGTATCCAGCAAGACTCCAACTCTCTGATTACATTCTATGAGCGTTCCTCTGACTAACTGTTAAAATCTTATGAGATGAAATATCACAACTTGAAAACAGAACTGTGAAAAGACGTACCCTTGTGACTATATGACTTACCGGGCCTTCCCAGCCACCAGGGATCGAGTGTCAGTGCAAAATTATCATCTTACAATTTACATCTTTGACTGTGGAGATTGCCACACCAGTAGTATAATACATCCATAGGGTTACATAGTACTTGGGGTGGATCTCTTAGGGCGGCACACTGTCTGCTTCTGACAAATTGACAGTTTGAAAAATTTTTAAAGCGATTTTCGTATAAATTTTGCTTAGCTGATATCTTACTTGGCAGGTCGACTGGCAAACACATTGTACCTACCGCTGGTAAAATCGGATGGTTCGTGGGAAAAAGAATAAGTCACAGAGGTAGTTGCTCTTACGTTACAGAAGCAGTTGTTAATACGTCTCAGATGTAGTTGTACATAAGTTACAGAAGTAGTAGTTAATACGTTAAAAAGGTAGTTGTTAATACGTTACAGAGCTAGTTGTTACACGTTATAGAGGTAGTTGTTCTTACGTTACAGAGGCAGTTGTTAATACATTATGAATCAAACAGACAACTTTACCTTTATGAGGAGAAGTGAAAGACAAAACTTGACTTTAGAAAACAATGTTTTTACCTGGGAAATTCGGCGGGCGTGTGCAGAACCAGAGGTGCACTTGCAACACCACTTGCAATTCATCGAGGCCAGACTCATATGAGCTGCCCAGGAGAACTTCCAGGTACAGCATCAGAGCTTCCTAAAACGTAATACTTCCCCTTACAAGTTGCAGGAACAGAGATTATTAGTTTTACACCAGCTGGAGCTTATCGGTACAGCAGTAGAACTGTAGCTTACCGGTGCAGTAATGATACTGTACCTTACCAGTACAGCAGTAGTAATGTAGCTCACCAGTACAGTAATAATGCTGTAGCCTACCGATACAGCAGTAGAACTGTAGCTCACCGCTACAGCAGCAGTAATATAGCTTACCAGGACAGTAGTAGGCTAGAGCTGTGGCTTACAAGTACAGTAAAAGGCTAGAGGTGTAGCTTACCGGTACAGTAGTAGAAGTTGGTGTTGACAGTGCGGAGGCTGGGGGTCCAGTGGCCGTAGCTGGTCACGATGACGAAGAGGAGCCTCTGGGCGTGGAAGGGCGCCCAGCACAGGAAGAAGGCCGCCACCACTGCTACTGCGGGAGACATGCGGGCAGCCCTGAGGACAGGTAGGGCACTGCACCTCAGCAGCCACATAGCCATGAACATGGACTCAAAGTTAGGGGTATGATGCGGGCTGGTTCACGGACAGGGGCTAGAGGTACGAACAGGACAAAATGAGAGGCATCTTGAACTGGAAGATTTTGGTTTCACATCCATTCATATTAGTTGAGACAAGTTATCCATCGTTTAAACATCTCGTGCACTCTTCATCCTTACATAACACTACGGGTCCGACGGCACCACAGCCTACTGGCAGCCTCACGTTCCTCACCGACGTCATTAGACTCTCACGTGAGGTGGGTTGGGTCAGGATCGTGAGGCTGGTTAGGTTAGACTTACCTAGCATCCTGATGCCCAGCTTACGGCTGTGCATGGCGGCCGTTCCTGCCGCAGGGGTCCTGCTGGGCGGGTCGATAGACAGCACCACACCTGCACACACAGTTACCCGCTCATTAGTTACAGGAGTAACAAACAATACAGATAAGATTACACTTGAGATCACAAGTGATCATCATAGGTACGGTCACAGCTGAAGATCACAGGCACAAGACACAGGTACATAGACAGCACCGTATGTGCACACACAGCTATAAGACTGCTAGCAAAGATCACGTGTAACATTCTGAAAAAAAAAAAAACTGTGTGCAGTATGAAGAAAGATCACAGTTTAGGATTAGAATTAGTGATCAAAGGTAACGACAAATGATACAGATGATCACAAGTAAATATCACAGAGGTAAAGATCATGAATGCCGATTACGGGTAATAATGATGGGCAAAGATCATAGGTGATGAAATCATGTATTGATTACGGGTAAAGATCATAGGTTATGATAAAGACAACAAAGAACACTTAACGTGTAACGTATGTCCGATTTCAACATAGTCATCTGTTTTGAGTTTCCAGTGTCGAGAATCACAGAAAAATCCTGGTCGAAACTAACTATATAGGAAACTTTAAAGATATTCTGGGCCTTAATATAAAAGGAAATAAATTAACACAAACAAGGAGAAAGGGGAACTTTTCTCTAGCTAGAATCGCTTGCTAAGAAAGTTTTGATAAGTTCAAAGGGAATGTTTCTGAAGTATAACATTCTGTGGATTCTGGGCAACCAAGTTTGTTACACTGTGGATACATCTCGAACTCCTCTGATGATGCTTGGATCTGCTTCAGGTCCGCCCTTAATTCACAGGAAAAATTGACAGAGTTATGCCGCCTTTATACTGCTGTAGTAATGAAGTAAATGACCATTCCACAAACTGAGAGAGAGAGAGAGAGAGAGAGAGAGAGAGGTATGAGGGTGGAGGATGTAAGGATTGGACAATAACTGAGGAAACGGCAGCAGAATTAAGTTACCTATAGCCTGATATCCTGTGTGACCAACACAGACTTGGTCCAGGCCTGTTTTGTGTAGTAATCATTCTATTCATTACTCAAACCCCATCCCCAGGCGAGCTGGGGAACCAACTCATTTGGTACCTTTCTTGAGGCGCCTGCTTAAAGGACTACCGAAGATCTCTAGAAGCAAGCTCTGTTCTCCTTACGGTTCATTGTTAGTCTTTTTTTTGTGCTGAGCATTGTTGTTTGAACGTGATCACTGCAATGCAATGGTGTCCGAATTGTAATACTACTGTCTCTGACATGTAATGTTGGTCCTCCAATACCGACGCCACAGATCTGTGATATGAAGAGGACTTGGATTTGCAATATAGACACCCCGGATCTGTAATATAGAGGCCCCGCATTAGTAATTATGTTTCAGTTTACTGACATGTATGCCTCAGACTTGCAATATTGTGGTTCTGGACTTGTCATAATGATCCTTGATGAACCTAGAGTTGTGATTTGGTGGCTCGTGCTGGAAATATGATGGATCCGGACATGTTCTACGGACGCCCAAATGTTATGATATGAAGGCCTGGATTCACAATACAGAGGCCTAAGCTTATAAGACAAAGACTCTAGGTTTGTGACCCATAGGCTTCAGCTTGCAATGCGGATGCCTGGTCACGAAAAAGATATAATTGAATCTTATCATTGTGTGTTTAGGATAGTCTACCCTGTGATCTTGGCTTTCACTTATCCCCCCTTGCAATCATACAGTGGCACTATATATATGCATCCTAGCATCCCCAGGCACCTCACATTGGACGGTGCAGACGTTAAAAAGCTTGACGAACCAACCAATATTACCGTCACCCTCTTTCTTTATAATTGCCTGTCGTAGTGTGACGCATGGCGTACTGATCTATCTTGGTGTGACGAAGGGGTACTTACCTATCTTGGTGTGACTCATGGGGTACTGATCTATCTTGATGTGACGCATGAAGTACTGATCTATCTTGCTGTAACGCATGGGGTACTGATCTATCTTCGTGTGACGTAGAGGTATGTACTTACCTATCTTGGTGTGACGCAGGGGAAACTGACCTCTCATGGTGTGACATACATGGTACTAACCTGTCTTGGTGTGACGCAGGGGTTACTAACCTATCCTGCAGTAGAGGGTCACAAGGATAGCCATGGGAAGGATGAAGGCGCCCACAGACGACACCCACATGAGCCAGGACCAGGTTGTAGAGGTGTCGTGGAAAGGGATGGCACACCACGCGCTCTCAGCGAGGACCGAACCCAACGGCCCCGGTAGTAGGTTCACCTGAGGAGGAAATTCAGGCCAGGTGAGAGGGAGACTACTTCCGAACACCTATGACGAGATTTTGCCCTCACGCAAGGCAACTGCGTAGCGCTTATTAAGAATTAGAAATCGTGTGAGTTACGTGTTGTCGAGTGTCATGTGAGAGATGGAGAGAACGTATGGATGTGGAATGAATTTCAGTAACCCACGTGTGTATGCGAAGGAGAAAGAAAAGAAAACAACATCGGTCAGGGAGTTGAACTTGACAGCCTCTGTAGTGCTCTCTCAATGCCTTGGTGTCGCGAACCCTCTCGATAACCAGCCGTTAGTACCTCCCTGGTTGTGGTTGCTTGCCACCTGTTCCTAGTTAGAGAGAGAGAGAGAGAGAGAGTAGAAGTAGTGGTAGCAGTAGTGTGGTAGCAGTAGTATGAACTATGATGTGATGGAAAGGCTCAAGAATACGATGAAAATTTTTGTAAGTCACCATTGATGACTCACCGGCAACACCGTCGCCCATGCGGGAGTCATCAATGGCCAACCATCTTAACACAAACGCTTGACACATCTTACACTAAACAACAGAAAGATAAGAATGGTATTTTGTGGAATCTGATATTCAGTAACACACCTGTTACAATCCTAATTTGCATGCTCACTTATTCAAGAAGTTATCAATCTGAAGTCACAATCGAGAAGCAAATGTTTTCAGATTTTGCTCACTAGTTTCTTACTTAGACAGCAAAATGCATTGTGTCATTGATAGTGGATGTTCTGTAAATATCTTTCATGCCTTGATTTCCGCTCCCTCTATCCAGCATAGAGTCTTCCTACAACGGGAAGTGTAAATAATTCGACTGACTAGAACTGCAGATTCCCTGAAGGTTCCAGGAGATGGCACCCACACCTTTACGGAAAATTAATGGTATTTTCTTTTTTTAAGAGAAAATATAAACATTATGGATCCGGTGGTAACGTGCCATAAACAGGGGGGAACTGCCGCAGGGATATCCGAGGATTATTGATAAGACCTGGTGGTTAGGTGGTACCTGGAGATCCGTGGGGTAATGTTTACCAAAGGCTTTTGTGGACCTGGTGTGTAAAGCTGCAGTTAGAGGGGCAGGGAAGATGTGTGCTAGACTACGCATTATGGACACATCATCTGGCTGTATTTCAAAAGAAATCCACAATTATGAAGTATCTTCCATAAACATGGAATAGTTTCATATTCATAAAATCATAGGAAGGAGTCTTAACTAATGATTGACAATTTAGCGACAAATGCGGAATAATCAGCTAATCAGAGCTTGAAGTGCCCGTGAAGATTTGTGTTCAAATTTTGGCAGAATATGTTAATGCAATGAACAGGCTTTTCTCGTTATTTTGGGTTATCAACTGATGTGGTTGATTTACTGTCCATTTATTAGATACAGTGATTTAAGTTTATTCTGCTGAAAACTTCCTTCAGTTTAACCGACACCGATCTTATGTTAATGTTCTGTGTAAGGGAGAACAGTATGGTGTTGTTATGGCTCACCAACCCTTTCGCTCTTTGATTGATTTACGTATACTGCATGTTGGGAACAGTAATATAAAAAATGAATGCATGAAGGATTTATCTGAGCTCTTAATTGTTTGTTGATCTAACGCTCAAAAATGAAAAGGTTATAAGGAGAGGAAAAAACATTAAACAAGAAATTCCACAGCTTCTCTCTATGAGGAAATATGTTATAATGGCCAATCCTCATGTGGCAGGTCTCCACACACAAGCTATGGAAAGCAGCCTCCTTGTTATATCAGTTTATTATGTTACCAGAAATAGCTCACGTCTTGAAGATATGCCTCCTATTAGTACTGTATTTCACCTGCTGGTTGCACATCTCACCTGATGATAGTACATCTCACCTGCTGGTAGTACGCCTCACCTGCTGGCAGTACATTCCACTTGCTGTTAGCATTCTTCACCTGCTGACAATATACCTCACCTACTGGTAACATAACTCACCTGCTGGTATTGTGGAATCATCTGTGCACCTTACCTACTGGTCCTATACCTCTTCTGCTGATTTTATAGTGTACCTCACCCTCTGATAGTAAAATTTCACCCTCAAGTAGTATACCATGCGGCCTAGTACTATAACTCACTGCTGGTAGTAAGGTTTGCAGGTTGTTGGTATACCTAGTAGAACTCACTTGGTAAGTAGTCACCTGTTGGTAGTATACCTCTTCTGCTCCTGCTGTATCTCACCTTTTGATAGTATCCCCAGGGCGTTGCAGCGAGGAAAGCTATAAGCCAGATGACAGGGAGAACGCGGGCAGTGCGGGACATAGTGTGGGTGGTGCGGGCGTATACGGGATCCGTGATGGCCACATACCGCTCACCTGACACGGCTAGGATGGTGAGCACGGATACGTGGGCGAACGTCTCGGGGACCACGGCTCTGACCTTGCAAGCGGCGTCTCCCCAGGGCCAAGGGTACTGCACCCACATCTGGTACATATCCACCGGTAGGACTGGTGACAGGGAAAGATGGGTTAGTGACCTTACCAGTTCGTATGTTTAAGTAAATGGCATGGGCTTCCTGTGTACGTGACAGTATTTTCGAAAAATCTGTTGATAAATTTATATTTATTAAAAATTCATATTTACTAAAAGAGACGTTCTGAATCTCACAAGAACCTTTTCAGTTTTTGTAAATATGTGTCTGATGTCGACGTAAAGGCTGCAGTCTGTTAAAGCAACTGGAGAGTTTATGTCCCGCCCACCTATGTCGGTTTATAGCAATATTGTCCCGTTTCCGGTGGGATGAGTGTGGAGCTGTCTCCAATCAATGGCTGTAGAGTCGGAACGCTGCATATCACGTCATAAAGGACTATTTCACAGATGGTAAAATAAGAATGTTTGAGAATAATGCATCAATACGCCAAGGAATTGACCGGAAAAAATAGGACAAAAAATCAATATGGTGAAATTTCATTAATCCTATGAAATGAAAAACAAGGTTGAAATAAAAGTTCGTCGGAAAATACAAGAATCAAATGGGCAATTTACCGGTGAATAAGCAGAGTGACTGTTGGTGCGTTATCTGATGCAATGGGCCAGGAGGCTGTGAAACATTTGACTCAATACTTCATTTATATCAGAAAGAGCAATAAAACAGCAACTAGACGTAGTGTAAATGAGATAGAAATGTCTCGGAATGGCTATCCTAAGGTAACTAAACTTTATAAAAAAGACGGTCACACACACACACACACACACGCCCAGGTAAAAACTGGTTGTCATACGTGTTTCGTCGCTAGTTCACGAACAACTCATACGGCTGGCGCATCTGTCCATTTTTTTTTTTTTTATGTTGAACGCTCCAGTCACGGACAAAAGTCCACATCAAGGCCGGGCCCTAATTGAAATATA